>JANRGW010015666.1:0-33653 GCA_024733675.1 Psilopsiagon aymara
GTAGCTATGACTCTATAATGTGATTCACATTTAGTTTTAAATTCTAGCTTTCACCATGGTCTCATAGAAACAAAACTTCTCTGCGAAGCACAGAACTGCTTTGCAACGTCAACGAATTCAAAGGAAAAATCAAATCCCTCCTGCACCACCAAGGAGCTTCTCAGTCAGTTACCTGTGAAAGATGGCTGGGAGGGGGTTCAGATATTTTTAGGTTAAGCTCTTTTAAAAAGAAAGGACGACTCCTCCTCCTTTTCCAACTGTGTGAACTAGGAGTTTATGGCATTTGTATATTTTTGAACACTTAAAGGTAAGGTTTTTGTACAGTAATGATTAATACTTAAACATAAATATTTTCCTACATTATATACTAGTTTTCCTTTGTACATGCGGGGAAAAAATGTATTTTCAACAAACATGGCACATGCTATATGCACTTCCTCCTCGGTAGCTTGGCTACAATAGTTTGGGTGAAGAGGATAAAAGCAAGACTTTGTGTCGAGTGGGCGACGGTCCATGAGCACAGTCTGAAGATGGAAGAAGTGGAGAGAGGGAGCTGATTCCTCCTCCAAGGTCAAGATGCTGATCTACTCAGTGCCTCAAAAAACCACCAGCGCACACCTCTAGTGTAAACGTTAGCGCAGAAGACCACATTATCCTTTAGTGCTTCTGAGAAGCTGCTTCCCCACACTTGTTTTGTTTTGTTTTTAATAGGTGTGAACAGCTGGTCATTTTTTTTCAGCGAGAACAAACAATATCAGCCAGTAAAGCACATGACAGTTGTCGTCGATAAAGCCACGCAACCTGGCACACGTAAGGCAAAGAATCACAAATTAAAAACTCAGTACACTTAGAATAATAAGAATAATTCTTAAAAAAGCATTAGGCAGATGTTTCTCTGTCTACACTGTACATACAGATGTTATGCTTGGAAAGCTGCTGTCTCATACAGTCATAACATGAGTCAACATTGCTTAAGATATAAATCCAATACAGTTGCAACTAAGCCAATTCACTGAGTAGTCTCCTTCAAGACAGCACTCTTTTAGCTGTGTTTTGTGCTGAGGGCAATGCTGCAGGACGAGAGGATCCTGAAACACAAGAGTTTGATGGGCAAGTGACCAAATCAGGTGTTGGCAGATGTATGTTTTGCTCTTGGAGGAGACAGCGCTAACTTGACTTCTGAAAGGAAACCAAAGTCAACAACTAAGGGTCTGGTCCTGCAACTATGCCTACCCAGGCAGGTTTACTGACTTCACTAGACCCACCTCTGCAGCTCGGGTCTGGTGAGCAAAACAGGTAACATCTGAGGACAGCTGAGGTGAGGCTCTGGGGACTAGCCGGAGCAGCAGTTGCTTCCATGAGTAAAGGATGTAGAGTGGGGCTGGAGAAAAAGCCCCCTCCAAGGGTATTGATGTGATCGCTTTTTGCTTTACTTCGTGGAACATATGATGAACTGATCCAGTTGTCAAATACTTTTTTCGCTAAAGAGTGAAATATACCTTCCCCTATAAGATTCCAAAAGCATCATTAACAGCACTTAAACTTGGTTTGTGAAACAGAAAGAAGTCTGAATATAAAAATAATTCAAGCAGATTCTCTTTACAAATTGTATAGTGAATTCAGTATTTGGCAAGACTGTTTTGACTACATAATGAGCTCCTGAGTGTTTGTCTATTAGCTAAAACTTTCCTATTTTCTTTAAGCCATAAAGCAAAGAAAACCATATACTCAAGTTATACTGAAGTCACGACTTCATTTATGAAAAGAGGTTTGACCAGAAACTCAGTGCAAGTGGCAAAGTTGACCATTACTGTACAGTATCTGCAAGAAAATAAAATAACTCCACATTGCTCAAGTGGCACGAAATGGCTGTGCCAAAAAAATTGTCTATAATAAAATCTCAAATAAGTTTCCAACATTAAAATTTTATAAATAAGTACAAATCGAATGATATTGCTGAACTGTGAACCGAGGAAAAAATTATCATGTAACAAGTTACCAAACTAGTTCTAGCATTGAAGACAAAAAGGAATGTTGGAACTTGTTTGTACAATAGAAACGAAAGCTTCCAGTTTGTAGGATGAGAAAAATTGAGGCATGCAGGGACTTTTGCATATGGATATATATATTTTATATATATTATATATAATATGTACAGTTTAGCTATAAAACTTTGATGTGTAAAGAAGCTGTCTTCAATGAAAAATTGAACATTCAGAGGAAATTCCTGAGTTAGGGTTTTGTGACATGGGCCACTGAGAAAAAAGCTGCGGTTGGGTCCTCAGAGGTGTTATGTCCATCCCTGTTAAGATTGAAATCAACATACAAAAACAGTGTTGCCACTGCTTTGTTCCCTGCCTGAGCAAGGGATAGCACCATTGTGAAGAGAACTCCTGCTTGTAGAGAGGAGGGAATACTTAAAAACAGTATTGCTGCTAAGACCACTGTAGTGTGCACCAAATACGTTCTTCTAGACAACAAATGAACACTGCCACTGGCTGACTGAAGAACACCTGACCAGGTGTAACGTTAAGGTTACAAGTCACTAGGTGTAATCTTTCCTAGGTTGTTCATCTGTTGTACATTTATCAGTCATTTCCTGACAGAAGTCTACCGTGACCGTCTGGCTGCTCTGCTCTGCTGGAAGCTCTCTCTCGGGGTAAGTACCTGTGTCGGCTCCATCCAACCCCCCGCCGGCAGAACAATTCTCCGAGATGTTGTTGGGCAGCCAGGGTGCTCCCAGTTGCACCGAGCCTTGCTCCGAGCAGCACTGCATGCTTTCCCCAATGCACTGGGAGGTCACCAGGCTCTGCTCCACACCAGCTGGGGAGGGGCTGATGGTGGTGGCCGGCTGTAGATCCATGGGTCTGAGAACGGGACAGTATCGGTGGAGAGCTTGGATCTGTTCTGGGCTCTGCATATCTCTACACACTTCTTGAGAAAGACATGAGAAGTTGTCTAACAATTCTCCCATGCTTGCTTTCAGTTGGTTCCTTTCTGAGAGCAATTTCTCCTTCTCACACACCTGAAAAAGAAAGAACGTATCTTAGGTTGAGGAAGGGCCATCCACCAGCTGCACACTCTAGGCATGTATGCAGCAGTACTCGTGAAGAACACCAACACATCACAGTTGGTTTTATGGGTAAAGGAAAAGTCACAAAAACATCAGGTATTTGACCACCATGAGGTCTGTGTGGACTACAGCTTCGGAGTTGAACAGTCAACTTGGAAGAAGACAGAGTAACAAGTTATTCCCAAGAAACTGCTGGTTCCCTCTATAGACTAAGGATGATTGCATAATACAAAAAACACTCAGAAAGAAACACTCTGATGAGGAAAAGCCATTACCCATCTAAACAGCAAGAAAACAGGGCTTAGGTTTTGAAGTTAGGATATGTCGCCAGGTCAGTGCTGAGTGCTCCCCTCCCTGTACTCAGGAGGCAGATTGGGAGGGTTAGGCACAGAGCCAGACCCAACCTGGAGTCACACCTCTAAAAACTGGTGTTGTCTCAGTGCAAAATGATTGGGGTGGTCCTGCTGCATCACTTGCTGTCACAGGAAGCCGGGTACACAGCTCAAAGGAGTAGATGAGATTTTGTAGAATACCAGAGCTATTTCCAGAGCTGAGCTGGCCCCCAAAGCAGCGCAGTTGTGTACCTCACCTAGTAACACTGCTAAACCCAAGCTGCCTCAGCATCTGAGGTGTGAAAACTCCACAACTCAGATCATCCAACTACGGGTGGCTGTTGACAGCTGATAGTATTGCCCTGGGTCTGAAGCCTGCAGTAGAAGCACACAGCTGTGCGAATGAGAAAGAGAGCAGTGCACATGAAAAGAACCAACTGCTAAAATATTGATAAATCTATCAAGAAAGCAAAAAATTATAAAAAAATAAACAGATGCTCAAGTACATCTTGAGATAATGAATTATGGAAGAGAATATGCTGTGAGTTTGCAGGGAGAAAAGGAAATGTAAGTGGGTAGATGGATAAGAAGAAAAGCAGGCAAAAAAAATACCTATCAAGCTCAGTGGATAAGACCATTAAGCTCACTGTCTGCTGTGAAACCATCTGTGTCAACAAGATGGGTGACTTACAGGAATTAAGTGCAGGGGGAGAAAGGGGTCTTTTTTTATGAAAAACCCCTTAAACCCCAGTACCACTACACAATTCAGGAGACTGGAAATTACTGGTCACGAAGTGGACACAAGATGACAAAGGAATTTCCAGTGATGATGTGGAAGTCAAGTGGAGCTTCACTGCTGGCTCTCCTAAGTGGAAAAGTATAGATCTTGAAGCAGACTATGGGCTTGCACAGCATGCGTTTGGAGGGAGGACAGGAGTGCTTGAGAGGCAATGTTAGAGTTCCATGAGTTTAGTTTTGCAGATTTATACTCCTGCACACCTCGTGATTGTCTTTTTTTATGAATGTCCATTTTCAGAATGATGCACCAGCTCCCACAGAATACCACAGAATAGTTTAGGTTGGAAAAGTCTTTTAAGATCAAGTCCAACCATTAATCTAACACTGTCAAGTCCACCAATAAACCATGTCCCTCAGTGCCACATGTACATGTCTTTTAAATGCCTACAGAGATGGTGGCTCCACTACTTCTGTGGGCAGCCTGTTCCAATGCTTGACAACCCTTTTGGTGAAGACATTTTTCCTAATATCCAATCTAAACTTCCCTGGCGCAACTTGAAGCCATTTCCTCTTGTCCTATCACTTGTTACTTGGGAGAAGAGACTGACACCCACCTCACTCCATCCTCTTTTCAGGTACTTTTAGAGAGCAATAAGGTCTTCCCTCAGCCTCCTTTTCTCCAGGCTGATCAACCCCAGTTCCCTCAGCCGTTCCTCACAAGACTTGTGCTCCAGGCCTCTCATCAGTTTCATTGCTCATCTCTGTACCTGCTCCAGCACAGGAGTATATCTCTCTTGTAGTGAGAGGCCCAGAGCTGAACACAATGCTCACAGTGCAGCCTCACCAGTGTTGAGCACAGCAGTACAATCCCTTCCTGGGTCCTGTTGACCACACTGTTTCTGACAGGATGCCATTGCCCTCTTGGCTCCCTGGGCACAAGCTGGCACATGTTCAGTGGCTGTCAATCAGCACCTCCAGGCCCTTAACTGCCCGGCAGCTTTCCAGCCACTCTTCCCCAAGCCTGTAGTATGTATGGGGTTGTTGTGGTCCCAGTGCAGGACCCAGCACTGCGCCTTCTTGAATCTCACACAGCTGGCCTCAGCCCATTGACCCACCCTGACAAGATCCCTCTGTAGAGCCTTCCTACCCTCCAGCAGATCAAAGCTCCTACCCAACTTACTGTCATTTGCAAACTTAAGGAGGGTGCACCCAATCCCCTCAGCTGGAGCACTGATAAAGAATCATCCAGATCACTAAGCAGAACTGGCCCCAGTACCGAGCCCTGGGCAATACCACTGGTGACTGACCACCAACTGGAGTTAACTCCATCCACCAATTCTTTGGGCTTGGCCATTCTGAGGGCCAATAATACACCCACCTAAGCCATAAGCAGCCAGCTTCTCCAGGAGAATGCTGCGGGAAAAGGTGTCAAAAGCTTTACTGAAGTCTTGGTAGGCAACATCCACAGCATTTCCCTCTTCCACTAAGCAGGTCACCTTGTCACAGAAGGCGATCAGGATGGTCAAGCAGGACCTGCCTTTCATGAACTCATGCTGACCAGGCCAGATCACTTGATTATCATGGGTGTGCCATGTGACGGCATTCAAGGTGATTTCTTCATAACCTTCCCTGGCACTGAGACCAGACTGACAGACCTGTAGTTCCCTGGATCCTCCTTCTGTCCCTTCGTGTAGATGGGGATTGTACTTGCTAACCTCTGGTCTGCTCGGACCTCCTAAACAGGTCGAAAGTCTGCCTTCTGGAAGTCCAAGGTAGTAGTTCTGCGGAACCCTCTCCTTACTTCTCCTGGAATTAAAAATTCTTCATCGTTTTGTGACTGCTGTGCCCAAGACAGCCTCCAAGCATCACACCACAGAGTCCCTCTCTGTTCGCAAATAGGCCCAGCAGGTACCTTCCCTAGCTGCCTCATTCACTACATAATGCTATATATTCAAGTCCAGCGTGCTAAATTTACATTCCTTTTGAAGAATTCTGCACCTCAAAGGGGTTTTGATTCTTGAAATTCAATAGGGATCAGGACCACAAGGTCACTCATACACTTTTCATTCATTTCCCTGGGATGTGTGTGCGTGAGGGGGAGAGAAGGGGACTTCAAAATATTATTTTTGCCTATACACAGGGCTGAATACGTTAGACAACAACAGTAATGCCAGAAGAATGCATAAAGCCAACAAATCCAAATAAATTCTCAAGTAAAGGCTACAGGTGAAACCCCACCTTGCTGCTAGCCCATCCCTTAAGAGTGGTGCTCTGCTCTGAAGAGCAAGAGACATCCCCATCACCAGATCGCCAATACTGGATCTGCTTCTGACAGCCCCGATGAGGATTCACTCTTTCACCCTTCAGGATCTCTGACTCAGCCCACATGCACTGTGGATTACGCTCGGTGCAGGAGCATAATCCACAGTGCTGGATTAACAGTTGCTCACTGTTTTGTTTACCTTTGATGTCTTCTTTGTTTTGCATCAGGGGAGCACTACACCGAACAATGCTTTGATATTAATCTCTGCTTTTTTTTTTTCCCAGGACTTCAGCAGCATTGTATCTAAAGGCTTCACAAGCCTTGATGATTTAAGCCTCCGAAGCAGCTTATGGGGCCAGTGTCACATCCCTGCTGCAGAGCTGACGCAGATAGCCAGAGACCGTGAGTAACCCAAAGTCATGAGGCTTTCTGCCATTTGTGAGGTGACTGTAACTCAGCTTCTTCCAACAGATGCCTCCTTCATACAACACTTGCTACAGCTTGTGCAGAGAATGAAGCACGACAAAGCCTACACTAAAGGCCACTATTATGACAAGAACAAGAAGTACCGAGCTCCCAAGACCCACCATGTTCAACCTACAACAGAGCATGTTTTAAATGTGCACAGAGACATTTAAGTCAAAGACTCCAAACAACCTCTAATTTTAACAGAAGATGAGTACAGAGACCTCAGTAAGGAAATCAACTTAAATTCCTTTTTTTTTTTATCTATGTGAACAAATCACTCAAACCCTTGGAGGCTGGGTCTAATGCTAGACTCCTAAATCTATGCTCTGTAATGCACTTAAACTATACAGTCCTGCATGCTGCCCACCCACACTTCTCACAGCAGCTGAACTGGGGCTATTGCATTTTTTTTGATGTTTCGGAAAGCTTTTAGGACTTCCAAACAGATGAGGACGTCCTAACCCATGTTGAAGTTCCAGTGTTGCATCTCTCCTGCTGAGTGACACCCATGCAGACATTTCTTTCCCCATGACCCTTGTCTTGAGCCTTTTTTTTTGTTGTGTACCATTTTGCTTTCTCAATGGGCAAGGGATGACCGGGGAAGAGGAGCAGAGCCCTCAGACCACAGGGGCATGGTCACAAAGGAAGAGAGTTTTATCAGATGAGGCTCCTATAGCTAAGATGTCTACATCCGACATGGCTCTCCAGGTGACCTTATTTAGCAATGGAAAGGAACAGGCAGTTCCGGACTGTATGTCACCTCCCCTGCAGCACCAGATGAGACAAACAAAACTTGTCATTTCTCTTCACCGACTATAAAGGAAACTAGGACAAGCAGCTCCAGTGCAAGTGTCTATATCGTAAACACCTCTGTGTAGCCACCCAAACCACACCTGAGGTGTTCATTACTGAAAGAGAGAGGAATTTCATGAGCAGCCACTCAGCCTTGCTCCAGTCAACTCACTCCTTCAGATTAAAATGTGGTAGCACTGTCCTCTGACGCATTGGCACACAGGAGACCTGTCCCCCGATGTGCTCTGTCGAGCAAGCAGAGCATGCTTAGCTCTCCTCTCCACAGCAGACTATTGTGAGAGACAAATGTCAATGAGGGTTGGGGCAAACCAGCAGCTGCCACCTGAACCAGGTACACAGGACATGAAGGCCAGTGCAATGTGGAGTGGGAATAGGCCTTTCGTCTTAGATGGTCTTTGAATTACGGTGTGTGTGTGTGTTTCAGTCCATGCCACACCAGGAGTGTTAGAGGGCAAAAGACAGCAGGAGCAAGGAGGAACACACCCTTGCCGTCCCACTAATATGCATCAACGGTTGCCCACTTGTCTGGATATTCATATTCCTGGCTTTTCAGTTCCCTTTCCATTTCTGCCATTTGCTCTGTAAATGAAAAGAACTGAAGAAAAGACATAGCAAGCTGAAATATCCTGAAAACACTGACCTGCCTTCTAGCACACAAAAGAGAAAGAAAATCTCTATGCAGAGATGAATCTGGTCCTGCCACACCACTGTTTGGACCAGGCAATCTCTGAAGTTCTCTTCATACCTATCTCTTTTGAACACTCCACAAATCCATGATGAACAGATTGTTATGGTATTTAGGCATGGAAATGGGGCTTGGATGAGGAAATGCCATTGTGGAGGCACTATAAGTCCTGGGAGTAAGTTAAACTGCAAGAAGGGAGCTGTGATACATGCTTCCCTCCTTTTCCAACTCATTCTTGAGGTATCAGAATAAAGAGATATCTAGGCCTCATTCCACTGTGTTTCCCACACACATTATATACACACCTACCAATATATTTTTGTGTACTAATTTTTCATATTAGTGGATCCACTTACTCATGTACAAACTGACTGAACCCACTAAACGCTGGACAGGAATTACTGTGAGTGCCACTCAAGCTGCAGCATGAGGGTGAGTGGAGACACAGCAAGAGCACACAACTCACCAACTTGCGGATTTCACATTCTAGGTTCTGAATACAGTCCAGTTTCCTCTTGCGGCAGCGCTGAGCTGCAATTCGGTTCTTGCTGCGCCGGCGGACATCATGGATGAACTCGAGCTGCTCTGAGGTTAGCTTGTGCATCTTTATCATCATCTGGAAATCATTCCTTGGAAGATCTGTGATTTGATCAACAGGAAAAGGAAGCTTCACCTAAACCAAACAAATAGGAAACAAGAGAGAAGAGTCATATTTTGATTGCTGAATGCAAGCCAACCAACAGTGAGTGGAAGGATAAGTACCTATGCTGCCGAGCCCTAAATAAACAACACACAAAGTTTTACACTAAGCAGGTTTTTAACACTCCCCTGTGGCACACTGAGGAGGTCCAGCTGGTAATGATCAGATGTGATTGTATTGAAATCAGCAATACAGATGAGTCTGAGGTAAAAATATCATCATTCTAAAAGGCTCTAACAGATCTCCTTGCATTAAAAGAAGGTTCTGTCCGCTAAGAGAGGCAGCTTTTTGAAAACAGGGAGGTACCTCACTACTATTAATTTCAAACTAACTTCAATGAATGAGCTATTACCACAGCCGGAAACCTGTCTCTGCATGGCCTGCAGGACTGCAATTTTGAGTAGGTGTGAGGTTAAAAACGCAACCTGACACCTCAAATGGATGAAAAATACCATATTGCAGTTAGGGAAGGTCACCTAATCAACATTTCAACTGAGCAGTACACCATATAAGAAGAAGCAGTCAGAGGAATGTGATGCAATTTATCCAATTCTGCTAAAATGTATGCATTTTGAGATAAACCAATACTGATGACATTCCAATATTTTTGTAGATTGAACAGCACCCAACTTGCACTTCTTGAAAAAAAACCCAACAGTCTAAAACTTCAGTTAACCATTTTTCTTTGGGTCATGAACTGCCATCCAGTTTTAAGCTAGACCATGCAACAGTAGCTCCAGGTTCTGGCCTCAGCAATTCCAACCATCTCTCCTACTCTCACTGATGATGCATTAAAGCAAAGCAAACCACAAAACTCCTGCTTGGAGCAATGAATACACACTGTCTCAAAACCTGGAGAATGCTGGATGCACTCAAAAGACTTCCGTTAACTTTCTTCCCAGATCTATCAGCTTGCTCCAAACAAAGTGAGCACCTCTCCCCACATGAACCCTGCTTCACATCCCAAAAATGTTCCTTGGTGAACTGCTGTGTTTGGTGGTCAAATAAGAATCAATTGACAAGGCTGAAGGAGATCACAACTGAGTATGACCCCCTTTCTTTTTCTGAGTCATACCCACACTGCCCAAAAGATGGCAGTAAATATTTACATTTCTGTCCAGATCTGGTACAATCCAGTCTCTCAAACAAGAACAGTATTCTGCATGCAGGCTGCCAAAGAAGATACAACTTCAGTTGCTCCAGCCAAGTAAAAGATATGCGTTGAAAAGGTTTTTTTATCCTATGTAAAACATGGTTATTGTCTTTAAATAATGCACTTTATCTGAAGATAAAGAAAATAACAGCATAGATAAGAAATAAGTTATTTTCACTGTAGAGCTGAGTTTGTTTATGCAGAACAGTTTGCTGAGGACACATGTACACAACATACAGCAGTGACCTCTGGCACCAAGAGTCATAGACCCTTGCTGGGCACCTGGACCTGCCAATATCCAGCTCCTTGCCTTACTCATGACCTTGTGTTTTCTTGCACTCTTCTATCACTGCTCCACACATGTTGAAGCCTGGGCCAAGTGAAATCCAGTGCATCCTTTCAGACGGTTTCATGCCTTGAACCCTGTCCCTCTGCCCCATGTATCCAGACACCACACTGTAACACACTACCTAACATGTCAATTGAAACCAGCAAGAAACATCGAACTGCCCCAGTCCCCCCCAAATTCCTGCTTGTACACACAAAGGCTGACCTTAGGCATGGTGATGTGGACTACTTTGTTTACAGACTGCTAACTAATGGCATGAAACCTGTTTGCTTTCCCCTCCCTAGCCTCTGGATGATCAACATAAACTTTGTGTCACCCGCTTTTCTTTCAAGCTTCAACCAGGGTCTGAAAATGAAACCAGCTTGTGCTCTCCTCTGAAAGACACCACAGTTTCACTGCAAAAACACTCCTTTCACTTTCCCATTTTTGCCTTATTTTCTTCAGACAAAAGCAGAAAGTAACATTAACTTTATTTCTCCCTCCCTCTCCTTTCAAACATATTTACTTGCAAGGAGATGTGTTTGCAGCTGGAATAGGAATGAAAGGGAAGCAACTTCTAGCTGACAGGTAGAAGTAGTTAAAGGAAATGGGAAAATAAATAGAAACAGTTTATTAAAAAAGAAAAAAAAGAAAAAAAAGGATTGAAAATAAACCCATCTACACAGCAGGCCAGAGGCTGCTATCAGTAAACCCAGCATAATCCCACTCCTGTCATAGGCAGCACTGCGCAGGATTAAAAACATGAAAGTGAGAGTGGAAGCGAGTCAGACTCATTTCCTTCACCATTCACAGCATTTTTATTGCCTGCCTCCCTCTCCAAAATCTGCTGTCAACTGAAAAAAAAAGCCCAACCACCAAGCCTTTGGCATGGACACAATGAGTAACTGCACCAGAATACTGCTGCCATGAGAGGCTAATGGTGTTTTATGCTGGCACAGGGCAAGACTCTCAGCTGGCATTTATCCCAACAGAGCAGTAAGTCAATTTGTAAGAGCCAACCACTGTGGCATGGGTGGGATTCATCTGACCCACTTAGAACTGTCTGAAATAATGGTTTCACTAGCTGGCATTGAGAACAGAGAGGCCTTCAGATGGCAATGCATCCCACGCTGCTTCTCGCTCCTCCTGGCTGCAGAAGCAGCAGACATGAGGCTTAGAAAACATGCTGCAACTTACAGTATCTAAAGTAGGTGAGAGAAATCTTACCTATGGTGTCTGAAAAAGGGCAGTGAAACTTTTCTAAGATGTGTAAGAAAACCCCAGCAAGTATGTTTTCTTGTAAAATTTTCTTTTTAGTAACTATGAATTTTATACAGGAAATGACTGTCTACTCTTTGGTTTGGACTATTTCAAACTACAAACATAAACTGGATCCCTTTTCCTTCCAGGAGTTACCCTAGCCACAGCTAACCTCACAGAGCTCTCAAATCTTCCCTATCAGCACAACTACTCTTTCCCTGTAGCAGCAGCTCTGTTTCCACCATATAACAAATAAACTGGCACTTTCTGCCACTGCTTGCAGCCTCTACTGCCCCTGGCTCTGTCTAATGCACTCCTGAGCGGACAGCCAACCCACCCTGGTGGCAAATGAAAACCTGTTTATGAGTTCATGGCATTTTCTCTCCCCTGTATTAGCTTAGGATGCCAGTGTAAATGTCATTGCTTTGAGTGTCTAAGTAACAGCAGCAATCTAGACAGATGGGGACAGTCATTGACTCAGCACATGAAAGGCCCATATACAACCAATTAATTACTTCAAGCTTCTCTAGTTGGTGCCAGTTTGGATCATATGCCAGTTACTGCTGTGCCACTCATGTACTGTACTAGTTACTGCTGCTACTGCTCTCCCCCTCTCCTTTTCTATGGAATAAAGGGCAGGACCAAGACTCCATATTCCCTCACATTAAAATACAAATGTCAAGTGTTGGGAACATCCTTAATTTTATGAGTAACATTAGCTTTTCATTCTTTACTTGTATCTAAATTTCAACATCTTCCTCGAGCTGGCAAGTGCTACTAAAGATAATGAACTTCCCAAGTTTGGTTTAACATCACAGCAAATGAAAGGACATGTGTGTTGTGCGTAAGAAAAAGTTACTATGTACTGGGCATAGGAGGGTGGCACTCAAATCTGCTTTTGCAGAAAAAAAATCAGGAGCTGGAGAGTCCTTCAAGAGCTCCAGCAAAGTCTTAACTTAAAGCTTAGGGCTTAACAGAATTGACTGTAGGCTGCAGTAAACTAATACAGTGTTTAAAAGGACCTTCCTGAAATATCAAGCTTGTAATGGAAAGCTCTCAGTGTTGTTGTAATCCAGTAATTCCCTGCTACCAGCATGGAGACAACTACTGAAGAGGGGAAAGAAAACAAAACCGCCATGAAATTTATCGTGCAAGAACGATGTTTGACAAGAGTTCATTTAATCAGGTGTTGCTCAACACAAAATTCCCAGTGCTCTGCTGATGCCACTGAGGATCTCAGTCAGGGGAATATCCACTAGAGAAGAATGTGGAGAGTAACTTTCTCATTTTCAGATTTGTAAACCCAGTAGGGTCAGGAAAGCTGGGGCGACTGATCACCAAATTCTGGGGAGGAACTACATACATACAAAAGCAAATTAACACTTTAACATGTATTTTACATGGTCTAAGGTGAGATGTCCCTGCCATGGTAGGAGGGCTGGAACTAGATGATCTCCAGGTCCTTTCCAACCCCAACCATTGTATGATTCTATGCCCTTTCTACATAACAGTCCTCACTAAGCAGAAATATTAAGCAGCAAAGAAGACTCAGCTTAGGTAGCTCAGGACAGCTCTAGCAGATTTCTGGTAGAGCGACTTTGCTTTACCCCCTCTACCGGGCCTCTGACTTACAGCACTTTGTTAAGCATCATCAGATGAACAGGGAAAGGGTGGCTGCCTGTCACGTAGCATGGAGGGATCTGGGCTCTCACTGAAGGCTATTTCCCTACAATATCCTCAATGGTTCAATTGCACTAGCTTTGTCTTTATGAAAATTCCCTTTGAAAACTGAGCCACTAACCCAGGCGGGAAATTCTTTTGAAATACAAATGAACGACATAGTGAATGCAATTCTCTAGATAATAATAGTTCTTGGAAAACTCCACCTCTCACCTCCTCCTACCCTTGTTTATTCTTTCTCTAAGAAAACTCACTCATCGAATTAGACTGAGCTGATTTCTTTTTATCTGGTTTTGTAGTACAATATTTTTTACAAGTTTTCTAGCAGAAAAAAACATAGATATTTGCTGAAGAAAAGAAGTAGCAAGGAAAGTAGGTAGTGCTGAAGTTTCTGTTCCTAAGTAGGTTAACAGATTGACGGACTACTTCCTTCTCAACAATTCATTATTTCAGGGATGATTGTCTTGTTGCTATTTTAAGCAGGATTGCCAGAACTTGCCTGCAAGCACCAAGCATAAGTCTTCTCTCTAGTATTATATCCCAATAATTGATTTTTAACAACCTGTTTAACAGCCTGAGGGAGCTGGGTGAAAAGAGCAACACAAACTGTTAAATATTGCTGTAAAGTCCCAGCAGCTCAAGTAACAGCCCCATTCCTGCCACTCTGTAAGAGAGGGATACCCCCCCCCCCCCCCGCACTTGCTGCTTCTATCACAAAACCTTAAAAAAGGGAAAGCTCAGAAGATTCTGGGTATTCCTTAACAGGAAGGAAAATGAAAAGCAAAGACATCCCATAAAGGATTTACCAGTGGTGACATGGGGACTGTCACCTCCTCTGACCCCAATGGGACAGGGAGGCTGGTC
The DNA here is from genome assembly GCA_024733675.1 of Psilopsiagon aymara. Classification (NCBI taxonomy): domain Eukaryota; kingdom Metazoa; phylum Chordata; class Aves; order Psittaciformes; family Psittacidae; genus Psilopsiagon; species Psilopsiagon aymara. The sequence goes on from JANRGW010015666.1 coordinate 14,358, forward strand.
ATAGAGTAGGGTCATCTTCACACGCATGGCATTCATGTCAAGCCCTAGCACTCCACTTTAGGTATCAAACAACTCAGACATATGTTTCTCAACAGCATCCACCTGCAGGAAAGCAGAGTGTCCAAAAAGAGCAGAGAGGAGAAACCTTTCACCTACTTCACACACAATCAATACACTGGCAAATGACATTTTGTGACATTAATTCTGGGACCAACAGCACTCTGGGGGACAAGTGAAGACCAAAAAGGTCCAAATTCCTGAGGAACTGCGCAGCCCCATGAGATAACTGAGGATCAGAGTCCATCAGGCTTATTTGTATCGCCCAAATGAAAGCCCTCCCACAGCAAAAGAGCCTGCATGATCACCTCTGGAGGGGTGAGCACCTGCGTGTTGCCCCAAGCTATCTTATCAGTGCTTTTTTAAGAAGCCCAGCAAACACTGTGTGATCTGATATGGCAGAGGGCAACAGACCCATCTGGGAAGTCGTTAGGAAAGCACAGGCAAAGTGACAATTTCTGGAATGGAGAAAGATTCCCCTGCAGCTTGCAGGCAGGTGAAGGACAGAAAGCAGTCCCTTTCAGACTGCTGCGAGTCTCTCCTGCTGTTTTAATGGCAGCCAAACTGCCAAAAGTAGGTAAGGCAACTTATACCAGACCTTCCTGCTGGTATTTTTTACTGCTGGGTTTAACATATCCTTCACTGAGCCTTCCACAGCAGCGGATCTTGCAGGATTGCAGCATACACCCTCCAAGGCACTGTATAAATACAGCATTGTTTAAAGAGGCTGTAAGGTCCTTTCTTGTATTGGTAACAACTTTTACAAATTCATTTTTCTGGCAAAATCTGCACTGAAGCACCAGTGCGATCTGTTTACCCTTGGCTTGTTCGGGATTGTGCAGGGCAACTTCATGGAGCATTAATTTCCTCACCACATTTTAATGCCTAGCAGTCCTGTTAAAATGTGCTGGGGAAAGGAAAAAAAAAAGGGGGGGAAAAAAGAAAGAAAAATATAGCACCTTATCAGCAGTCCCAGGGAGAAAGCTTGCTCAGCACAGTGCAGAAACCTTCCCAGGAGGAAACCAGCAGCAAAAGCAGGAGTGCAGCAAATCCTTCCTTAGCTCTGCCCCAGAGCCACACACATCTGCCTGCCAGTTGCACACCCAGCTGGCCTCCCACTCGTATGCTCCTCTTGTTCCTCCTGTCTTTCACGGTCTCCTGCACACATTCACATACTTTTTTTGGGAAACCACCACCAGTCCCCTATAAGCTTCTCATTTGACTCTCACAGGCTCATTTCTGCTGCAGCATCTCCACACAATTAGCCAATTATGACAGCTAATTAATCATCAAACCCCAAAAGGCTAGCCTCCCATCCTTGTTGCTGCCTCATGCGGTGCATTAGCCCTTCCTGAGCAAGCAGCACATGTGGCTGGACATTTGACGCTCCCCCAGGTCCCACTCCCTGCTCCCTTCCACCTCTCATAACGGCAGAGCTTCACCAAATAACCTCTGTATGGCCAGAGAGGTTCTGCCATAGGGCTTCCAAGTGAGGTCCTAAACACAGTTATCACAGACAGACTCCCAAGGAGACTCCTCCCCCCTCTGCACTGTCCCCAGTTCAGGATATGGGGCCAAACAAGAGCTGCCCTCTCAAAACCACCAGTATAGAGTGACAGGGATGGGTACACCTGAGGCTTCCCCAGACCTTCCTTAGAGTTAAGCAAGCTTCTGCCAAGAAGGGTTGGACCAGATGATCCTTGAGGTCCTTTCCAACCTGGTATTCTGTGATTCTAAAGGAACCACCCACTTCTATCTGTAATGTAGCTGGAATAAGGATTGAGGGATAAAATAAACTTCACTCTTATCGCTAGCCCACTGCTAAGGCTGGTTCTAAACCGGGTGCTCCCAAACATGCATTCACCGCTCCCCATGCTGAAGCACAAACTCTCAGTGGAGAATTTCAGCATTACTGGAGGAGCCAGATACGTGATACCCAGGTGCTCTCAGGTCATGCAGTTTCCTAATGAAACTCTACAAAAACATCCAGTCTTTTTTTCAGTTTCTGGGCTCCACAACACATCTCCATGATTTAAGTCTTTCCTCAAACTAGGGACTTCACACAGTTTATTCAATCACCGCAGCATCTCCAGCTGGGCCATCTCTAGGTTTAGAGCAGGCCCTCTTTTCCCTCCCTCTCACAGGAGATCTGCATGGAAATTCACAGCTTGCTCTTCAGCCCCAGACCATTCCCCTGCTGTTCTCTAGCAGTCCTGGAAATTAAGGGATAATTTCTCCTTGAAACCCTTTATGCAATGGCTGCTACAGCTCACCACCAAACAAACTGGGGCCACGGGCATGAAACACTACCTCAGCCGTCACTTAACAGAGGCAGAACCCATCACCTGCACATGTGAGACACAGGCACACACAAAGGGAAGACTACTTGCACACCATTCCCACAGCTGAGAGTGGGCAGCTATGCAACTGTTCAAGTAATTTCACACCTCTATCTCCTCCCACTCTGTCTGCTTCCTCTACTTGGGCTGTTGGCAGTATGAAGCAGGGGCTCTTCGGAGCAGGCTGCCCAGCCCTCAATGTCAGTGAAGGCATGGTGTGATGTTGCTAAAACACACCAGCAGAAATAACAAGTGGAGCTGGAATCACCTTTGCAAATGAAGGATGAGGAACAGTGCTTTGTGCCCTGAGAGTGGGTGAGGGAGGGAGGAGGACAGGACACTGCAGGCTTCTAAGCACATTGATGCACTTCCATCATTCAGAAGTTTGCTGTTGTCCCATACCCAAATTCTGGTAAGCACCAAACACCTCTGCTGTCAAGCAGACCTACTTACTTCGTGAAGTCAACCATGCACACTCAGCTGACGAGAGGATAAACAGAAGTTACTCTTTGCCTCTATAAACAAAGAAAGTTCTGGGGAAATGCTGAGTCATTTGAAAGGATCAAGGGGCAATTAATTTGGTCACAATGATTGCGATATATGTACTTATCTTAAATCCCTACCTCATGTCCTCTGTCTTGCACAGGACATGATTCACTGTCTGCTTCTGAGAATGACCCAGATTCATCGCTGGAGTTTGTTCCATAGGATGGCTCACATTTAATCTGGGCTCGGACTGGGTTGTACAGTCCATCCCCCACCACACCAGGCTCCTGGTGCTCAGGTGCCAGGAATCGGGGGCCTTGGGAGCAAGGGGAAGAGGAGAGCTCGCAAAGACGCAGGCTGCACGGGGAGCCGCCGCTGCCGTCCTCTGCATATGAGTAGGAAGAGCATGAGCTGGAGGTCCTGGTTCTGGTTTCCAAAGGAGGAGAGCGAGGGCAAACTTTAATTGGCACCGGACAGCTGGTGTTCGGCCGCATCCTTCCCGGCAAGTGCTCAGCTGTCAGTCCGCTGTGCGAATAGGTCTGAGAGCTGGGGAGAGACTGGCTACCACCAGCCCACAGACCCTTCGGCACAGTCTCAGTGAGGTCTTTGTCCAAGCTGCTCACACCAGAATATGAATGCACCGAAGTGTTTACTTGGTCACAAGCGTTCGAAGAGAATATAACACTCCTCCTGTCCAGTTCCCCTTCTTGCTTACAGAGAGTTTCAAAGCCGGGCCCCCTGAGTGGCGATCCCACTGTGAAGTTGGAAGTGTCCTTCTGCATGGCATGGGACTGTCCATAGTTCCCTGTGAAAGGGACGTAATCAGTTTTGTGGTCACCCTGAGATGTCCCTTTTTCAAAAGGGCATGCTGGACTCCTGCCAAAGTGCTGTTGGGAAGTGCTGGGGAAGCCAACCAAATCTATACTTTTTGTTCTGTTGAAGAAAGACCGCAAGCAAGAAGAGGAGGACCCACTTTTCGGCCTGTCAACGCAAGTGGGGCTTGGCTGTTTCCTGTCCATTTCAACATCCCCTTCTTTATCCCTGATGTCAGGTTCATCTCCAGACAGGCAAAGTGTGATGCTTTCTTCATCGTTCTCTTCATTCTGAGGCTCGCTTTTTATCTGCCCCATAGCAAGTCCTGATTTGAGGCCATTTCCAGAGCTCTCTTCATTGAATGTGCTTGCAAAACCTGAGGTACTGATGTGTGATGTGTTGTAGACATTCTTGGTACAAGCAAGCTGGTATTTCTTGTATCTGGGGTACCGTGTTACTGCATCTTTGTCCAAATTGTCCTTGCTATCCCTCAGCATGTCAGGGTCAGGCAGCATCCCTTCGCCTTTGTCTGCTCCAGCAACAGTGGTTTCAAAATTGAAGGGCTCTTGGTGCATCCTCTCTCTGGGGCAAGATATTTTTGATGTCTCCGATTCCATTGTCTCCTCCTCATCTCCATCCGAGTTCTCCTCATCATGCATGCGCTGACAGGCGGTATCTTTTTTGCACAGGAACAGGCCATCTTCGTTGTTCAGCAGTTGCGTCTGAAGGAAGCTGAAGCAGGAGTCCTCCAGGTTGTGCATGCGCAGGAATTCAGCGCAGTGGATGACCTCCTGGATGTTTTCTCTGCTGAGTAACAGCTTAGCAGTGTAGGCAAACTGTAACAATGGACCAAATCCCCTGACAGTGACCTGCAAAAAAACAGACAGGGAGATCAACAGCGTTACTATCAGCCCTTGCTATCATCCCAAGTCCTTCATCACACAGTTACTCTATCACGCCAGCAGTGATGCTACATCCAGTAACCAGCACTGCTCCCTTCCTGTTGCTCCTGTACACCATTACAGGTTCAGCTGAGCACTGTATTTCCCAAATACCTTGAGGACCTATGAACTAAGCCTCTTCTCTAATAAAAGGCTGGAAAAAATCAGACTGGTGTGGACACTGATAATTCTTGGATGGAGCTTTTTTTAACAGTGATGCGGCACACTTCCACAAAAATAACAATTCAATTTTGATTCCTTTTCTTTTGTTGATACTTTTTTGCTGAAAAAGATAATAGGTTAAGTACTGGCTGCACAGTTCTTTATTCTATCTCATGGAGATTATTCTCATACAGTTCCTGATTTTAGTGTCTAAGGTACAGCTAACATGAAAGAAATCCAAAGTTCAAGTGATACAAATTACTCTGAGTCTCAGCCCAGTACTTGATTTTTCACCATTTTCTTTGTGAAAAAGAGTAACAAATATTTCCAGGACAGTGATCTCCAACCAATTGTTCCAGGTCTGAGTTATGCACCACTACTCATCCTTTTTTCTCATCATGCCATCTATATTTTACGTTCACGTATCATATAATAAAAAATACACACTTCTTTTCTCCCTGATTTTTTACAGCGATATCTTCACACATAACTATCAAATAACTTGCCAAGCCACATGGTAAACTACGGATATAGTCTATTTTTTGACAAAAAATGCACTGGCATTAACTTCTGTTGTTTTTCTTCCCTCAATGGGCAGGAAGCAGAGGCACTGGAAGAGATAGAGTCTGCTTCAAAACCTGAGCTCACCATCAAGGATAAATGTTTTTTAAACAAGAAGGAGGTTCAGTGGTTTGGCCACTAAGTTGAGAGATCATAACTCAATTTCCCATTGCACCAACCACCTTCTACATGACCCTGACAAGTCATTTCAGTCTTGATTCATGAAGATGCCTTCCTGCCTTGCCTTGAAAGTGGTGTTCACGAATCTAAGTTCTCTGTGCTTTGCATACAAAGGAAAGGCATTTAGATGGGATTCAAAGCAGCCAAATGCCTTCATGCCTATGTGAGGTTGGAATGCAACCTCCTGATAAACTAAGCCCAGCTCAGTTTCTTCTTTTAAAACCAATGAGAAGAGGAAGCACCGCAGTCCCCTTTTCATAAAATGGCCTAAAGATTAGAAGAGGGACATAGGAAGCAGAAGATAAGGTCTATTTCGCAGGGATTCAAACTCACATTTCCCAGCTCCTCAGAAGGATATTTTATAAAGTAGGAATGTGATACCCTAAAGGTGAGCTGCTTTTCCCTGTCCTTCTCTGTGCAAGAAGCTGCTCAAGAGGTCAGTGAGACATCAGGCCACGAATTTGTCACGGTCTTATTTGTGATTAGCGTAAATCTGAGCGAATGATTTAGTTCATCCCAATTAAAACCCTATAAATTGCCTACATTGCCTCAGGACCAACGGAAGAGCTCACAGATTTTTGTAGACAATCCTGACTTCCAGGAAAAAGCCTTTGTTATTCATAGATCTGTACTTGTGATGCTGGATTACAAAGACACCGCAAGTGGTGATGGAGAGAACAATATTTTAAAACACCTCTACAATTGCTCCCAGTAGCTTTCCCATACATAATATTACCCGCTGTATCTGCTATTTTAAGAAACAGTGCATTTTCATGCAGATACTTACACACTTGCACATCCGTTTACAATACGCCTCTGGTACAGAACTGCTAGATTTACAGCTGGCTATTAAACAGATCTCTGCTTTATCAGTGTTACACTTTCTGCCTATCTGTTAGATTATCAGCTCACTATAAAGGCCTATCTGCATTTTATCTATGCAGCATGATTAACAAAATTGCTTGGGAACTTAATGAGCTCCTTGCAGGCCGATGCTCCTCTTTTATAAGATCTTCAGTGTGAGGGCTTACATATTCCTACACATCCTGCAAGCTCCACAGCAGCACAGTCTGTAGGAGAAACCATACGTACTGTCTGGGGTTTCTGGGTTCCTTTTGACGCGGGGGGACCCTAGAGCACTAACCCCGCTCTCCTGGCAGTTGTGTCCCTTGGCCACTAGGTGGAACGACTGGAAAGCAAATGACAATCATTTGCCGGGCACGGCCAGGGTTTCACCTGCCAGCCAGCCCCAGCGCAGGCACCCTGCAGAGCCCCGGGCTGACTCAGACCACCCCACAGCACGGCTGGCTCCCGCACCGACTCAGGTTTTTGCTCCTCATAAATCACCATGATAACAGCAGCAAGACAGCCGTTACAGCTGTTCTGCGCTGAATGTACAGAGAACAGAGCCTGAGACCGCACCATGGGCTCCTGACAATGCCCAGCAGATACCTCAGGCAAAGGATGATGAAAACATCGGTGATGAATTTAACCTTACCAGATCTTACCCAGTGACACAACTTTCCTCACTCTCACGATCTTCAGATCCAAAGGGGAAAGGTTTCTTTTCAAGCACCTGGTGCTTGTCATTGCCCTCAGGGAGGAATCTCTCAAGTGCCAATGCTTGAAACTGCACAAACAATAACTTTAGAAACAAACAGATGCAAAGCTTGCTGCCAAGTGTGAAAACCAGCGCAAACTCTGCCGCCTGAAGCTGTCTAAATATTGATTCAGTTCCCGTGGCGAGTCCCCTGCCTCAGCCCCACCAGCTTTGGGAACGCCCATATCTGATGCATTCTGGCAGGATGGGTGGAATCAAGGCGCTGAAGCCTGGCTATAAGCACCATACACTGGGAAAGAAAAGGCTTTGAAGCCATGTGAATTACCATCACACATGCATTTCTGTAGGAAGAGGTAAGAACAGACTTTAAAAATTATTTGACCTGACTGATACATCCCAGTGAAAAGAGCTACTGAAACCAAGTTGATTTGTGTTTGCAGAAGGAAATAGACCATTTCTCTGATATAAACAGTCCCCATTTACATGTGAGAGACCTTTGCTGGATGAGTAAAACACATGCCAGCAACAATCTCAGTTTATCCTCCCCATTCCCCCCCCCCCCCATAAGATGCCGTATGTCCAAGATTTGTCTGCTTTTAAATGTTATTTTCCACGTACATTAATGCTTAAGTAGGCAGGTCAATCTGTGGGAATCTCCACCAGGCTCCTTGTCCAAGCTCATACGCCAAGTCACTGCTTCCTTGCCCTCCAATCATTTCTCTTATGCCAATTTCTACCCATTTCTGCTGTGTAAATGGGTACAAGAAATTGGGGCATAGTAAAGGTAAAACATACATAAAAACATCAACGTACACACAGACAAGAAAAGCAAAACTGAGGTTCTCAGAGGCTTGCTTTCCCTTATCTTTAAAGGCAGGCCAGCAGAGAACTTCTCTTGTGTACATGAAACATGCCAAACACCCTGCCAAGTCTAAGGATGAACTTTGTCTTGCTCCTGTCCCCAGCTGGTCTTGTATGTGTTAAAACCCATCTGCACAGCAGCGCACAGAGGACATGGGTACTGCAGCCCTACTTAAGCCATCTGGCACCTCTTCTTGCTCTACAGCAATCCAAGAGATCAAGCACCAGGGATACACACACAGCCGCGCTGTCACAGGTACATCACGCTCATCATGTGCTACAGAGGTCTACATCAATTCAGCACTATGATGATAATAAACCTGACCACTGCTAAGGAGAAAGAAAGTTCTCCAGCCCTTTATGTGCCACATGTTTTCCAGACTGAGTGAGCTGAGCCAGGCTAGTGTTTTGTATGTCCATGCCCTTATGAGTTTATGATCCTGAGGAACGGGCTGGAAATAATGCAGTGATATGATCACCATCAAGAGAGTTGTTAATCAGCATTAGCCATATTGAATTTACCAGCGAAATACAGCAGCCCTGCAGAAAATAAGCATGCAAAATCTATTTTAGTTCAGTCCAACACTGCTTTTCTCCTTACAGAGTCCTGTAGAGTGCAATGCTCTCGTTAGTTGTAATTGATTTAAGATACCAGACTTCCACTACTTCCTCTGGGAGATCATTGCCAGACTCTACTTAAAACCTCCCTGCGAGGAAATCTTCCTGCTCTTATTTTCCTCCATCATCTGTCATTACATTTTCTCGATGCATTCCGGGTAATGCTTCTTCCTTTTGAAGAAATATTTGTGTTGTTATACTCTCTGCCTTCCCTTCTTCTTTGGTTGGCATTATATCATTGACGAAAACCTGGCTAACTCAAGGAAAACAGTATTGATCACTGTCAGATGGGAGAATAAGAAGCTGAGATGAGAGTCAGCAACGAGAAATGCTAGTAAAGAAGGCAGCATTACAGATGCAAATATAGAACACTTTTAGCACAGCATTTTTCTAAAACTGGGCATGAGCTGTTCTAAAATTAGAAGGAGGGTTACCTCACTTTCATGTTAGGAACATCGTATTTTAGTAAGGGACTTCTATGGCAGAGATTCTATTTTAAAGGCAGTTGTACACACACCCACAGGCACCACAGGAGACACAGCACTGTGGGTGAACTCCCTCTGGCTCCCTATTGTATGGGGTCTCCTCCACAGCAGCTGATCAGACGTGGAAGCCTCTGCGTTGGCTGCATTGCCCACACACGGGATGTGGCCTCCGAGCACATGCAGAGGTCTGACATTTCTGAGGATAGGCTGGACTCACTGTGCGCTGCAGAGTTCATCAGCGCTCGCTCATTAGCTGCTGCCCAGACTTCCAGATGTCTCAAAAATCCCAGACAACTAGACAAAATCCTCCAGATCTGCACAGACAGTATTTCTTACAGGGGGAAAAAAGGGTTATTTCCAAGGGAAACATAGATGTCTGGTAACTCAGCTCCGAATGGCATTTGTATGAAAAGCTGCATCTGGAGTGGGGAAGGTCAATCCCTGCAAAATGCCAGCAAGTCTGACTTCAATTTTAGGAGGGGAAAAGTGATTAAGGGCAAGAAAAGATCATTGTAAACATGTAGGAATGTAAAACTTGGCAACGCAGTATCTAAAATGGAGCAACAGAATGTTTAGAGTAATCTGATGCATACAATCATCGAGAACAGAGAGCTGTCTAGTTTGCTATGGGGTGCTACTGCCGATTGCAAAGAAAAAACTTCAAAGCATGAAAAAGTAGGGATTTTCTTTTGACTCTTAAACTAACAGCAAGTTCAGTGAGACCTTGGAAGGCTTTCCCGGGAAGATGATGGATACTTTATGTACGAGTACTGCAAAGCAAAACTAACAAAGCACAACCTTGCTCAGGCAAGGCAGGCTTTAATCTGCTAGGCTTTTCCAGTCCTAATTTCCGTGTTAATGAGGGCAGAGTATCAGTGATCTTCTAGAAAACAGCCTCAAAGTTCAAGAACAAATGCACGCGCAATTGTTTCAAGTAAAGCATACCTAGGGCATGTTGAAAGAACAAGCTCACTGGCGGGGGTGTGGGAGGGCAGAGGCCCCTCCTCCCCTCAATCAATGAAATCTGCAGAACATTAGTTGCTAAATCCTACCAAACTGCGGATAAATTAGATGGTCAGACCTGCAGCCCCGCTGAGAAAGCAGAAGTTCTGACAGAACAGCACACGCACAAGTTATTATCTTTATGCATTTGAGTAGTCTTTTTGAAATTGACAGGAGCAATGATGGGTTTTCTGTGAGGCATGAAAACTGCTTGTAAGATTATGGATTAAATTTTTAGTAGTTTGATTTTCAGGTTAAATTCATCACCAGGTACCTAAAAACAGTTGGAAAGCCTTCATCTCTAATCTTCAAACACCGATTTAATTATTGGGCCATTCTGTAGGGAAGGGTGAAAGGGAAATTGAATCAAACCTGATATGCTGAGTATGAAATCCCAAACTAAATATTAATTTAGAACAACTGGATAGAAACATACAAGTAAAGCTACTGTTTTCTTGCAGAACTCAAAATCAATCTGCTATTCACATATTGTTTTGCAGTGGGCCTACAGCGGTACCCACTTTGTTAACCTTTCAGTGTTGCTACTGCAGTCTAAAGGCGTGTGTGGAGACCTTCCAAATCCACCTCAGCCCTAAGCTTGTCTAATAAACCCAAGGATGTACCAAACAAACTACTAACTTCTCACTCGGCCAGCGTGTTCCTAACAGCGCAACTTATATAATCAAACACATGCTAGAAATAGGAGATAAGATTAGTGACAGTTAACTGCTGCTATTTTTTCCACAGCCTGAAGAAGGTCTCTGGGATTAAATATTAACCCTAATCTTATTTGCTAAAATTAGCACACACTGTATTCTTTCTCTTTTACAGCCAATTGCCAGTATAGTGTAGAAGTTATTTTCAGAGTGTAATCTGATAACCAAAATCAGTCACCAAAGCTGTTATTCCATTAAGAGTTAAGAGACTTCCTGGCTATTTACTAAGTTATTTTTACTTGGGATGTTGGAGACTGGCAGATCCTGTTTTTCCTAGCCTGAACTTACTTGGTTTTGGAAAACTCTTTGGAATTTTCAATATATTGCTAGGCTCAAACAGGTCAGTCGTGTGCAAAATCAATGGTGCTACACATCATGTTTTTTTTCCTATATTTGCTCAAAGTAAGCCAGCACATAGTCAGGAATTATTTTGTAACCATGATCCTTTTACATAAGGTGAGAACATGCAGGAGGCAGGAAAAAGTCGGTAAAAGATATAATAAACAGCAGAGTACTTTTGCAAGTCAATGCCATGCCAGTATTCTACTGCATTTTCCCCTCTTTAATGTCAATGTTCTCTCACCAGCAGCTTATGGATGCATTTCCCTTACCCGCTCATAAAGCTGTGGAGCTCCTAAAATGAGTAATCACCCTTTAAAATCCAACTTGGGTGAGAAGTATCAGATGCAGGTATTTGTACTATCTGAGCTTTTAACAAGACAGGAATGTACAAGTTGCTGATAGAGAAGACTGATGAACAGAGGCCTTTGTTTTCATTCTAAAGCCACTTTTTAACTACGCAGATACCCCGACGGCTCCAGCTTAACATTCTGCCACTTTGCGTAGTATGTACGTACTTGGACAGAAAAGTGACCCAAAGTCCAAGTGACAGTCTGACATCTCCTGCATAACATTGTATCGCATCACATCACATTGTAGGGGTGGGAAGACACCATACCACCACCACGACAGACACCCCTGGGCGCAAATGCATGCCAGGTGATGGGAGAACTCAGACATGCAGCCCCCTTTTTTGGGAGGCTGATTTATCTACTTTATTTCTTTTATTTTTTAGAAAAAAAGTCCCACTGAAATAGCTGCCACCTGCAAACCCAAGACAAGGGGCACCCTGGTAACTTTCCAGCTCATCCTTCACAACAGCTTCTTGAGGCATCAGGCTGCCTTCAGCAGCACTTTTATGACAGACGCCACACTGGAAATGCTAGTCCAATTTCCAATTTTGTGCCCAATCCCTGCAAAAATGCTCCCTTCAGCTTTCCCCCTTTAAAGTCCCAACTTTTGGCCAGATGACAAATTTACAATAGAAGGCCTGTGACAGTATTTACAAATCTAAGGAGAAAAGCAAATTGCTTCCTACTGTCCTCTCCAGCCTAACAAACATTCAGGAGCAGTACTTCAGAGGGCCTCCTCCCTCCCCATTTGAAAAGGAAGGAAAAGACCTGTATTTCCCAGTGCCCATGAAGCACCACGATGCTCCTGATGTGGCGGGGAGGAAGGAGAGGTCATTCATGCTAGATTCGCCTCGAGGATGGGGAGCCACAATTGCAAACTGTGTCCATCACCCCATGAGAAGTGCGTCAGCGCTGACGGTGGGAGAAGTGGCTCGGAATTGATTGCCAAGCGTAAAGATGGCGTAAGCAGCCAGCAGATCGATGCCCATATTATTGGTCATGTCAACGCTCGACTGCATGTAACTTGTGGGTGGAGCGTAAGAGTTAAGGCACCCACATACTTGGGGTTTTCTGGACCAGATTCACTGTGGTAATAGCCCCAGCTAAACACTAGTTTATTAAACCATGAACGGCATACTGCCTGTAATACTATGCATCAAACCAGAGGAATGACAGCTGAAGTACCACTGTCTGTAGAAAATATCTTAATGAACTTGAGTAAAACACTTTTTTCTTAACTAATTACATACTTTGTGGCATGTTCTTGATGTTGGAGGCTGCCCAGCGCAGCTGAAGAACAGAGAAAATTCAAAAGTATGGCCAAGAGAGTATCTGCTGGCAAGAATAGGTGAAAAAATTGGAGAAGAACTTTCAGGCTGCTGAGGTCAGACTCTGGGTGGAGGTGTTAGAAATAGAATTAGAGATGAGGATGCTTCAAGTAACCTTTTCTCTGAAGGAACTACTTGGCTATGACATGACTGAATCAACAAAGAACACATAAAAACCAGTGGCACTAATTAGCAGTTTAAACACTCAGGCATGAACTGGAAGATAAAGCAAAGGGAAATACTGCTGTGATATCTGGCAGTTTGCAATACACTTGTTTTTCCAATGCAAGCTACACCTTAAAAAACCTGGAACGCAGTAATGAGGGATGACACAGGAAGGTGGCTCAGCAGAAACGCTACCTTCCCTCCTTGGGTGCCTGCACAAGCCACGCTCAAACCATCGGGGAAGGACTGGGCAGAAACGAACAGATTTTAACCCAAGAGCATCATCAGAATTGAAGTGCAACTGAAATTTAAAATTTAAATCAGTCCCGTATTTTTGCAAAAGGGAAACTAAACTGACCCTCAGATTAAAAAAGAAAAAAATTAAAGACGAGAAAGTGTTGAGCAGGGAGGAGGGGGGAGGAGGAAGTGGGAAAGCTTTCACAGAATATAAATTGTGAGAGAAGAGTCTGTGAGAGATCTGTTTAGGTGCATATCATGAGCCAAAGTGGGGAGAAAAAGGGAAAACAAAAAGCAGTTTAAGCACTTCTCGAAGGAAGAAAGAAATTCTAGAAGCCTCCAAGTTACATTAGGAAATACCAAAATAAGCAGAAAATTAAGATGCATGTAGAAATGTGCTAATTCAGAGGGTGCTTAGGGGAGGGGTTCAGAGTTTCTCAAGCTGCAATTAATACACAAGCAAACACAACAATACAGAAAAATTACAAAGACTGTAAATTACACCAATACTCCTCTTCCCAAAGTATGGCAGAATCCATTTATGCTAATAAACTCTGTAATACAGTGTATTAAATAAACACTGCATTAAAGACACTGTAATTACTTTATAAAAACAAGGAACACTTCACAGCAAGACATCTCACTACAAGCCCTACTATTATACTTCGCATAGCATAGGGAAGAAAGAAGCAGGCTCTGTCAGATATGATTTAGGAAAACACAAGGCTGCACTCTGAGGAAGAGAACTAAATCAGAAGACAAAGGAGCTGGAGAAGAAGCAGGCTCAGAAAATGGTGCTGGCTAACACCCGATGCAGCTCATGGATGCTCAGCTGTGGGTCCCATGCATGGCACAGTACATAAAATCACTGGCACCCTTAGTTCAGGGTAGCAGAGAGCACAGCCGTGCAAATACTGGAACATTCAAAATCTAGAGATGTTTCTGCTGGGCTGTGGAAGGAACTGAATACCAAAGGTTTTACTATTGCACTTCACAAGGTAACCAGCCATTTACGATTACTAATTCGTAGGCTGAAACCCTGTATAAGTAACCTGGCTTCCTGCAGGCATTGTGTTTTTAACACAAAACCTGCCAAATACTGCATAAGTTCTAGTTTTCCTTTCCCTCCTCCCCTGCCTTGCCTTTTAATTTCTGGTATTTGGACACAGAGTTTTTCTGTATTCACCTTGGTTTTGTTCCTGCATGGCTACTAGCAGAACTGAGGATTATGGTGGCTTTTGTTCCAGTGCTTGGTGTGTTCACATTTCATCAATGATGTCCACTCAGCTCAGGAAAGCATGCTTGCAAGGAGAACCAGCCATCACTGAGCTACCAAAGTTTGTCCCCTCTCATCCTCCACAAGGGGCAGTTAACTCCTCCTGTGGTGGCCCAAAAGGTTAGCTAGCTTCCACAAATCTCACCATATAAAATCAGAGGTATTTGCTTTCTTCCTGAGATCAAGCTTGCTGTGAAAAAAGGCAAATGGCTCTTTCAGTCCCTAAAGAAGCACAGGCCCAGCAGAAGTGCCCTGCAGCACAGCGGTCAGAGGACGGGAAGGATGGGCAACGGCATTCCAGCCACAACCCTGCGCCCAGCTCTGCCCTGTTCCCAAGGAACTGACTTTCTCCTTTTTGACCTATACATGAATTTTTAAGATCTAACTGGCAAGTGAGTCATAGAAAATGCCATCTATGCTATAAGCCCTAGAAATATTCTTCACGTAGAAAAACGATGGCATTTCCAGCTTGACATGTGACTTCGCAGGAGGGTGGAAGTTGGGACTTTACAGCTATTTGTGTGTGTGTGTTTCTACATATGCTCACGTGCACCCACGCATGCTAGTGTGAGAAAGAGACTAGAGAACGTGAATGTGTGTGAAAGGGGCTGAATTAGCCCCATCTGCTCCAAGAAGATCATCATCTCCTTGTATTTCTGTTACCGTCATATCATTGCCACACTAGAGTGCTTCTAAAAGGCTACAGCTCTGGCAGCCAGCATCATTACAGCTGCTCAGATTATCAGAAGTATAAATAAAGTCTCAGAGACACCACTAAGAAAATATTAACTACAATTTTCACTGTCTGGTAAAATAACGAACAGTGAAGTGTTATTCTGCTGCCTCAGTCACCAGTGAGCATTTAAGTACACCTTGAGTAATGAAAACCAGTTTATTTGCATACTGAATCATACTGGAATTGGTTCTTGCTATTTTACTTTGTTCATCTTTCTAAGGTCAAGGAGGCTGAATCTCTGTGTTTGCAGAATTCAGTGTACCTCACCTCCTTTTCTGCCCTATTAATTCCACCACCCTACTAATTAATTTCTGTTCCCACTAATTCCAAGTGAACAGAAAGCCGTATCTACAGCCATGCACACGTCTGTCAGATGAGGGAGATGGGGCAGTGTGGAAGCTACCAGCAGCAACTCTAAAACCTCCTGACGGACTTATATTCTTGGACCTTGTTACTTTTTCTCCCTAGATGAGAAGCAAGGGCCCACATGATGTCAATGCCATGTTTCCTGTGAAGATCCTCCTCGCCTTTGCCTCTTCTGCTGGCCTGCACTGCTTTGGCTTTGTGGGCTTGTTTTTCCCCACATTCCCAAGTAGTCCTGGGCAGTACTCTCCCTTCTTGACAGCACTGGGGAACTGGGCTTGATTCCTAATTAACAGAAGTTACGACTTCCCTGCAAGCTCTGGGAGAAAAAGTTCTTAACCAAGTTCCCAGGGCTTATGGTGGCTGTCACTGCCCGAACACAACTGTTGTGCAAGAGACATTTTCTCTGCCAGGGCTTGTGGGAAGCTGATGACTCGGGGTGACAGCACAGTGACACAGGTAGCTGTGGAACATTACCAAGCTGGATACCCAAGCCGGGCTGTTTCTGCTGGAGTGCACAAGGCTGGCCCAGGATGAGAGCATCTGTCAGGCTCCTGGGAAAAGGAGCACACTACAGCCAGGTACAAAGGAAAATTAGAAAGATGACAGAGAGGGGCAGCAGCAATTAAATGCAGAATTGAAGGCAAAAATGCAACGCGGAGTGAGAGAAAAGGGAAGAGGTCATCTTCTAAGATAGCTTCCCTCAATCTAGGCCAGAAAAACCCTGCACTGTACCTTTGGTGTTTTTATCCCGCTGCCCTTTCTCTGTGCCTGTTCCCAACATTTCTCCAGCATCTCAAGCTCCCTTGCCTGGTCTTTTTTCCTCATCTACAAGCCTTTTGTTCCACCAACCCCCACTTCTGCGCTGTCTGCCAGCTCTGAGCAGCCAGCCACCTTTTGATTTGCGCACCGCAGGGCTCTCGCTGCCTGCACTGGTATGACAGTGACAGAGGACAAAAAGTGGGGTGCAGATGCAAAAGGAAATATCATCTTAAAGCACTCCCCTCTGCCAGCTGTAAGGGAAGAACAGCTCATAGGAGGTAATCTTCTCCCTCCATATAAATCACTGCAAGGATGAACCTTGCTCCTGGGAGGAAGAGTCGAGCTTCAGCCTTCATTTCTTTTCCCTCCAGCATTCTCCCTCATCCTCATTCTCCACAGCTGGCCTCTTCTGGCCACTAAAGCAGGTTAGATATGGCGTGCCCTGAACAAATGACCTACATTAATTTTTCCCCTTTAATTAAAGAGTTATGTGAAACAACTTGCTACGGGAAAGAAAACAATGCATTGTTCCAGACACATTTACAAAGACAAACATGATATTCCCAAATGAATTTTGTTCCTTAAAAAGCCTTTATGGAAGGCAAAACACAGAGAATAGTAAAGGACTCGCTGAAGAAGAACTGAAGTTCATTTTAAACCAGTGTACCATGTACAAATGCTGTCTTACAAATAGGATTATTTAATTTAAACCTTAGATCTGCCAAGTTCCATTACTCCAATTGGAGCCTGTCGTTTCTTGACTTCATTATAAATCAGGATTATATTACAATTTACATTAAGTAAAGTCACTGCTTCAATAGGAGGCAGTGAAAAAAAATTACACAGCAGTCGGTAAATAGAGCAAAGTCACTGCACTGTTCTTGAAAGGCAAAAAGTCATCTTGCTAAATGAGGGTCTGAGCTGTCCTGTATCAAGACTGTTCCTAATAAATAAAAGACCTCTGGGAAAAGTGCTGAGCATACGCTGGATCTATTTTCAGCTAGCATCAGCAGCTGCTGCCCCTGGGATCACATCTTTGCTCATGCCCTACACCATATGTAATCACTCCAGTGCTGCAACCAGTAAGATAATGAAAGAGCATGGCATAAATCTATACTTGAGTGGAATGCTAAATGAGAAAAATAATACAAAAAAGGGGGAAATAAACCACATTTTCAAGTCATTAGGAAGAAAGACTTTGACATATGAAGTGTTGCAACCATTAATAGCACTTATCATATACAGAGGAGACAAAGAGACAAATTAATCAAACTGACAGAACTGGGACATTTTATGCTAATGCTGGCTCCTGGGTTTTCGTTTGTATTCCTCTGTGTCTGGAAAACTGATACCATTACAGGGCAGGAAATTGCATGAATAACATGCAACAGATCATAAAAATTCACACACCAAGTGCAGAAACACTGCCAAAAGCACTGTAAAAACAAGGCTAGAGACCTCAACAGAGGAACTACCAACAGCTAATGAATGCAAATCAGACAGGAATATTTCCCATCCACGCATAACAATGAGACATAGGCTGTGACTCCGCAGCCTCCAATAGTGTAGGTAAAATAAAGCCTGGAGAGCGAACACACAGATAGCTGGGTGGAACTGCTGGCCAAGACAGGGTCTATGTTTGTTTGCAGTACTTCAGCCAGCAGTTTAAAGCCACTGGGGAACTGGCATAGCCAAGTGTCGCCTCTGTCTAAATGTACTGCTATGTTAGATTTAATTTAATGAATCAGGTAGAAGAGAGAGTAGGAGGAGGATGAAAGAGGAAATAAAACAGAGCCATGAAACAGCACATAACCACACGTAACAAAAATCCCTCACCCCTGTGCAAATCCACAGCACGCAGTAACAACCCTCAGAGAGAAAGACATTTCAATATAACTCATTTGGGAAATATAAAAATACAAAACGTGCTTGCTGTCCAAAGCCACAGCCATGTTGTAAGGGGCAGGAAATGGTAAGAACTACAGGAATGCTGGGCAGGGCATGGTGTAATGCAGGATCTTGCCAAGGTTCCTTCATTTGCTGTAAAGGCTTCTCAGGGACCTTTAAAGAACCCTGGCAAACCAGAGCACTGGTGAAGTGCAGAGAGCTCATCAGCCATATAAACACCAAATGACAAATACATTCACTTGATGGGCAGCCACTGCATTTTTCATTGCTCTCCATTTTTAGTAAAGTGATGCTTCCCCCTTGTGCAGTAGCTACCATACAAACCCAAGGCTAGGGCTAACTTGGGGGGGGGTGTGGGGGGGTGGGGGGCGTGAAAAGAGTAAAGCTGATACCTTTTGGAGCTGCATCCATTTCAATTGCTGCTATCACCTTCCCCAGAATAGAATGATATGCGGCTGACAGGACTAAGCAAGAGCATTTCATGTCAGAACCACATGCATAAAGAGAGTGAGGAAATGCCAGCCTGCTCAGAGATGGCTGCTTTCCTGAAGGATAAGTACAGATCAAGTTCTTCCCACATTTGCTGGAGGACCCCGTGTTCAGAGGTGTCAGGGCAGAAGCTGTTTCGCCCCAGCAGAGGTAGACATGGACAGCATAAAATAGAGAGCCCAGCTCTCCAGCAGACTGCTATGGAGGTTTTACAAAGTTTTGGTCACGTGAACAGGGTTTATATCCAAACTTCAAAATCTCCTTCTGTACCTCTGATCACTACTAAAGTCTCAGTGGGGTGCCTGGCATGGTACCAAAAAATAGTGTGCACACACAAAGACAAGCTGATCCAAAAGCTTTCCAAAGACAACGATGATGTAATCTTTGTTCTAAGGCAATACTGTCCTGGGTTCAGCAGTAGCAGTCATTTTTCTCCTTCGTAGTAGCTGGTGCAGTGCTGTGGTTTTGACTTCCAGCCTGTGAACAGCACTGATAACAGCGATGTTTTCAGTTGCTGCTCAGTAATGTTTACTCTGACCAAGGACTTTCTGAGTCTCA
>JANRGW010015667.1:0-92844 GCA_024733675.1 Psilopsiagon aymara
CACTGGAATGGGTTGCCCAGGGAAGTTGTGAATGCTCCATCCCTGGCAGTGTTCAAGGCCGGGTTGGACAGAGCCTTTGGCATGGTTTAGTGTGAGGTGTCCCTGCCCATGGCAGGGGGTTGAAACTGGATGATCTTGAGGACCTTTCCAACCCAAAGCATTCTGTGACTCTATGGAAAGGATGGGGAGGGGAAGAGAATTAGCAGCGTTTGACAAAAAAAGGGGAAAATCTCAGCAAATTGAGCACCAGGTGTTTCAATACTATTTCAAATCGAATTCACAGCTATGCCATCTGATGTCATCCATCCAGTACAGGACCATGAGCTGGCAGTTTGGTGTGTCATCCCCAGAATAACTCCCAGGCAGTACATCCATATTTTAAATACTGTTTAACTGCTGACACAAACTTTGGGGACATACAGCTGCGGGAACAGGAGCAGCTGCTTCTCTTCACTGTAGGAATGTGGCTGCTTCTGGATGGGGACGCACTAGCTCCTCGTCAACCCACGCCATGATAGTTCATGGAGGAGGAAAAGGAGACAGGAAGGTCATGGAGGCAACAAAAGCTGTCACTGGGATGCAAGCTGTATTTCAAACAGTGAATCCTCCCAGAGGTGATCAATAGCTTGGAAAAATGGTTCTCGGGGCCCTCCAGAGGGTCCACCAGGATTCAGAACACAGCCTACACATGCAGAAGATGATGCTCACAACCAAAAACCCCATGGACAGACCTGCCTGACCCTTTCCATAGTGCAGCTCTGAATGCACAGATGAGGGTTCATCACCACCCCTTGGCCTCCCTAGCAGGACGTAAGAGACTGAGAGAGGGAGGCACAGATGCTTTTTACTATTACACCCATAGGCATTTGTCTAGAGGTGTGGGATTGCTCTCTACACTGGCTGGGGAATGTTTATACACCAGTAAATAATGGCAACTGCCCATCTGTGGCCACATTTAGCAGTTGCAATGACAACTGTTTCCAGCAGTTGATCTGCATCCTTCTTGTCCCAGCTCTGCAGTTTGCCTGGTGTTTTGATGTTTGTCTGCCTGAGGATGACATAGAGCAGTTGGCAAATGGAGAAACCTATGAAAGAAGCTTTCCTCCTAGAGCATCCCTCCTGTGGCAGGTACCAGATGATCTGGGATTACACAAGCTGTCTGTTACGGGACTGACACTGAAGCCCCAGGACAGATATCTTCAGCAAGCCCATATTCTCATACCTCCTTCCTTCTTGGAAGCTATAAGGTATTTCCAGGGTCTCTGTTTTCCTTCCCTATGAAGTTCTGGGGTCCCCCCAGCAAGAGGGAAAATGCCCTTCTCGCTCAAGTGCCCGAACTCAAGGGACACATTTTGGAGGGGCTGGTTTTTGTTGTGCTTTAGGGAGGCAGTGCTTGGGACTGCAGCTCTGCAGTCCCTGATGCCACCCCAAAAGGACTGCATTAGCAAAAGTTCACTGGGGAGGTGAGCAGGCTTGGCAGATCTTTATGTGCCTGGAGCAGCTCATCAGCCCCTCTTCCACATCTGGCCTAAAGCATCATTCTTTTGGGGGAAGAGAGCATCCTCTGTGCTGCTATTACCCACTCCCAGATGGGGTAAGCAGCAGCACTGCCTCTCCTTCCACATCTACTTGGCCCAGATAGGACACAGCAGGACAGTTTGCTCCCATGGCAGTTGGTCATGCCACCAGGACTCCCCCCAAGTCCACTGCAGAGCAGAAGTGTTCTCCCAGTGGATACAACATGCAGCAGCAAGCTGCTTTCTGCTGCTGGCACTGCCATTTGCACCCTTTCCACCTCCCCATCCTTGTGAGCACCCATGACGCCTCTGCTTGCACATGCGGAGAAATGCCAGCACTGCTCTCTTCCTCAGCTCCAGGATCTCCCATGAAACGCGGATCTGGATCAACCCTGTGCTGCACACACACAAGCTTGGCTGTGCTGCCCTGGCTGCTAGGCATGGTGAACCTCACCCAGGTACCCCCCTTTGGGATTTCCAACCCAACAGTTCTTACACCTCATTGAGTGGAAAGCCAGCCCCTGACCAGGAACCGTGACCAGCCAGTGCCACAGGGCCCAACTTCCACCATCCCCCTCAGTATTCTCCCCCCTCATCCAACCCCTCCCATTGCCGAAAGCAATCAGTGGCAACTGAAGTGCAAAGAAGCCAACACTGAGCTGCTGTTCACACTCAGTGCCCTCCAGCTTCTGCTCTCCCAAAGTCATCAGAGCAGAAACTCCTGCACACACAGTGTCCCTCTGGAAGAGAGATGCTGGCATTAGGATCTGGTGATCGCCAGCACATCAGGAATGAGAGATCTTCTCCTAATTCTCACTAAGCTCCAACCTTAATTTTGTTTGTCGCTGTAAAGCCTCAGAGAAGGTGGGCTGGTGGTTGAATGGAGGTAAAATAAAAAGAGGAGGATGAAGTCTCTTCAGAAAACTGAAGAGAAATAATCTTCAAAGGTTCCCATGAGCCTTCATGTCCCAGCCTGGGAAAGGAGCAGATAAACACTGAGAACAGTGCTGGGAGCCTTGCTGGAGTTGTTTTTTAGTCTGGTATTTTGTGAGAGGACAGAGGAGTTAAAGATGGAATATCAGAAAGCAGTTATAGGGGTTGGCCCTTTCCCCTGGGACCCCATCCTTGGAAGCCTTAGGTCCCCAAGGAAAAGCCCATTCTCATTTCCCTGCTGGGCTGCATCCAGGCACGGTGTTTGCTGCCATCGTTCTGGGCTGTTAGGGTAAGGATAGAGGCAACACAGCACCTTGCTCTCACCACCCAGCCTGGGGCTGCCTCACCCCTTCTGCATCCAGTTGTCTTGCAGCATCCCTGCAGCCAGCCCTGTGCCAGCATCCTCTCACCCTCATACAAGGGACATGCATGGAGGCACCTCCCATCTCCTTGTATCCTCCCCTGAGGCCTCGAGGGTTCCTGCAGTGGGAGCTGCTTCTGGACTATCTACTTGTCTTTGCTGCTGAATCCCTTCCTCAGCTCACAGGCACTTTCAGCCTCCCTGACAGCCCATGGCAGAACATGCTGCCGTTAAAGAAGTCCCCGCGATGAAAGGTGCTGCTCTTTCACCTTGCAAAAGGATGTGTGTGCGTGGAAGAGACCAAGGATCCTCCCTGGATACTCCAAATGCACCCCAACATGACACACTGAACACGCACACCTTCACCCCATCCTCTGCAGAGGAATGTGCCCAGCCCAGGCTGTTCGCAGAAGGGATTACAATGCAGAGATGTATTTAAATTGAACCTGATTGTGTCCATGTGAGCAGGGTGGGATCTACAGGGGGTCCTGCACAGTGGGGCAGCCTGTCTGCAGGCTCTCAGCTCCAGGCTGTGCAGCAAATTCTGCCTTTGTCATTGTCCATATGTTTGGTGGTCAGAGGACTCCTGTCTTCTAGGAGGCTGGTAGAAAATGCCTTTCTACAGCAGCCAAATTCAGCCCTCCCCCCGCCCCTCAAAGGGCGAGCCATAATTACACCCACATAGCTCTCCACCCTGTGCTAAGCTTCACTTCACTGTCAGAAATGCACCCTCACCAATAGAGTGGATATGTTGATTAAAAGTCCCCCCAAACGAATAGATCAAGAGAAATCTGACATACCCCTGCAGCAAGGGTGAAGCGCTTTTTAATTAAGGACAAAGAGATGCAAATGTCCTGAATCATCACAAGCAAATAGCAAAATAGCACCTGTCAGAGTATGAAAAAACAAGCACTCGGCGTTCACTTGTGATCAGCCCCGAGACGGCCTTCAATGTGGGAAAAATGGAATTCCACCGAGGGCTGGGAGCAAAGAAAATGGATCGGCAAAACCAAACGGCGATTACTTGCTGGTGATTCTGGCATGGGAATGTGCCAGCACAGCTGACGCTCTGGGTCCAAAGCACCCCTGGTCCCACTCTGAACCACACAGGCACCATTGACTTTCCAATCCCGGCTGTGGGCTCCTTTCCACAGCAGCAAAGCCCCATTCCTCCCAGGTGCAACATCCCTGTGGAGACCCTACAAAGCCGGTAATCAGGAGCACTCAAATAACCCCTGTCAGCTGGGAAGAGATGACTTAATGCACACTGAAGTGCTCTGCTGGAGGATCAGCCTCGGGGGCTGCTTCATACCCACCCCCTCGCCCCTGTCAGACCTGCCCATACTGAAGGAGAGGGGGATTTAAGTCTTTCTGGGTCATGAAGGCAGCAGGGTTACATGTCTGAGCAATGCAACAAGACCCATAAGCTGTTCTCCTCCTTACTGTGTATTTGTTTGTGAGGCAGCCTGGAACATGCAGGAAGGGTCCTGTATGTGCCTAGGGCCTTCGTTATTAAGACTGATCACAGGAGAAACTGACTGGAACGGATGCCTGGGTGCTGATGCTGCTGGGGAGAGCAGGCAAGGCATTCGCAGGCTGATCGGGGCAGGCAGTTATTTTCTCAGAATAAAAAGATTAAATGGGGAGGTTTGGGAGATTCTTTTGCATTTTGGAGGTTTTCATTGCTTGTTTTCACCTAAAAACATTTGTGTTTAGGTTAAAACACCAGACATGAGAGGTCCATGCATGTAGCCCTTCTCTGGCCCCCAGCTGCTGGGCTGCACCCCAAAAGGGTGGCTTTAAGCATCCCCCAGCTTAATAACAGGGCTGAGGCCACTGCTGACCCCACTGCTGTATTGGAGCCAGAAGGGGATGAGGGCCAGGAAAGGCAATGAAAGGAGCAAGTGCTGGGAAGCATGGCAAGTGCTGGTGCAGCCCAGAAGCAGTGACAAAGGGCCAGGGCTGTGAAAGGAAGGCAGAGTGAAAGGGAAATGCCTGGAATAATAAGTGCCGGACGGATGCCTTTGAAGGAGACTTGGATCTTGGGTCTCCCGTGTGACCTACTTAAAACTGGCATAATCTGATGAAGGAGCATCCTCCAGCTCTAAATATAAACTTCGCTCCTCTTCATTTAAATTCCTTCCCTCTGCCACCCAAGGGCAGGACTTTGGTCAATAACTGGGTACAAGTCATTGTATGCATTCCATAGGTCCCAGAGTCCTGCAGAAGGGATTCCCTCTGCCCCAGGAGGGATTGGCAACCCAGGGAGGCTGCTGGGCTCTTCTCCCAGGAGAATGGGCCAGGCAGCAGCACAGGATCTAGCACAGAGCCCAGAGGGACAGCACTGGCACTGTAGGGTTTCCAGGCAGCCTGTTTACAAACAGGAGCAAGCTGTACTCCACTGGGGGTTGCCTGTAGAGGGATTACAGCATGCATTGCTACCAGGCAGCCATTCCCAGTGCAAGCTGCAGGAAACTGCACATCAGGACCCAAAAGTCAGGGTTCTCCTTGTTTATGTGTGATTTGGAGTCAAAGGATTCTCATTTTAAATGAGCCACAAATATGATACACAACAGTCCGAGGCATCTAAATTATTGCAAATTTGGGCAGAATTCGGCCATTAGTTTAAGCTAGAAGGAAAACAAAGCCAAAGCCAAAGCCACGCTCCAAGGAGGGACAGCCGCAACTCAAGCACTTTTTTTTCAGCCTGTTTTGAAATAAAATGTTTTGCTCAAGAATGCCAAAATGTTTCATCAATCCAGTTTCTAAATTAAATGCTTCAAGTTTTTCCACTTCAGCACACCACTGTTCGTTAAAAACTTGACTTCCTTTAAACAAAAAGGGTAGAAAATGAGCCACTGTTTTGGTTTGAGCACCACATTGAGACGACAAGATGAATCTTTTTCATTTTTCCTGTTTCACTGGAAAGCCATATTAAGATAAATAAATAATAAAAAGATGTTTTGATTCAATCTGAACCAAGTTTAATACATTTCTCACTCTGCTCCACAGCAATTTCCATATTGCAATGTATATTCTCTGGAGAGCTGCTCTCGCTGAAAACCCAGCCCCATGCATGTCCAGAGCTGGCATGAAGGGGCTCAAGACATTGTTTCAAGCCTTGCTCCAAGCCACTGCTCCAAGCCATTGCTCAGGCAATTCAGCAGTGATGAAATATCCATCATGGGAAGAGCTTTGAGAGAGAAATAATGACCACTGGTGGTAAAACTCCAGCACAAATCAAGATCACTGAGCAGTGAGATGGCCAAGGACAGAGTGGGAGCAGTGGACATTCCGGCCCCAGTCCCATGGGAAGCCCAGCACATCCCTGGCTGAGATGAGGACACTTTGCTGCCCCCAAGCAAGAGCAGCTGCCACCATCCCAGACTACTGGCCATAACCAGGGATGCCACATCTGTGCTCTTATCCTTCCTGCAAGAACTATAAAGACAGGGACTTACAGAGCTCCAGGTCTTCCCATTGCCGCATGGTGAGCAAGGCAGGTTTGGTGAGAGTTCCCAGCAGAATACGCTAAGACTCATAATATTGTTTTATCAAGGGCTGTTGTCAAACCTTACAGCTCCCTAAGGATATAAAATTTCCAGCTCACAGGCTGGGACTGTATTAGGAACTGGGACATTTAGGAACCTTTAGCTGCTTTATTCAACTTCCTTGCTTTGGTCGCAAAAAACGTACGTGGGATTAGAAAGGGAAAACAATTAAATTAAAAACCAAGTCATTACAGAAAGCTGCACGTCTCAGTACCACCATCAGAACTAGATGAGCTTGTTCCCTTTGTGGAGATAGGCCCCGTTAATTTTCTTGGCAGGATCTTCCATGTTAAAAGCAACAAGGCAAATGTTTGCTTTGACTTTCCAACAGTGTTTGCGAATCCTGAGAAACTCGGGGGAGGAAGGAGATAAACTCTTAATCTGAAATGCTACACACGTTAATTTTCGCAAAGCTCAAATTTGGGGTCAAATCTGAACCGAGTCTTCTTGAAGGAGGAGGAGGAGGAGGAGCGGAAGATATTTGGTGGAGAGAAGAAAGATGAGACAGGCAAAGTGGATTTTTCTTTAAGCTTGCAGGGAGATGCTAAGCTCAATAATCAGACAAGAAAGGCAATGAGCAGCTATCAAAGCAGCAGCCGTTTTAAGAGCTGTGCTCATCTGAAAGCGACTCTTAGTTCTTGTGAAAACTGCCACCTTAACAGCTGTCCCAATTAGAGCCAGCCGGAAATTTCCCAATAAACCAGCTCTTTTTTGTGTGTCAGAAGATAATTCGCTGAGTCTGGAACGCTCCGAGTTGGCTGAACTCTTGCTGAATCCAAAAGCAGGGCTCCAGCCGGGCCCTGCGCTCAGCTGCCAGGTTTGCGCTATGAGCGGCAGTGCCGATGGAAAAGTCAATTTTGCTGAGCAGCTGCAGGCGCCAGGAAGAGCCCGATTCCCATAATTTGCATTTGGGATTTGATTTGAGCTAAAAAGGCAACCGAGTTCCTTATAAGCTTGAACTCGAGCCAGCTCGAATTTGCTCATGCCATGATCCCATATGCCTGACCTGCTTTAGGAGCTGCGAGAAGAAAAACTCCCAACCCATAGTGCTGTGAGAAATCCAATCATCGAATGGTTTGGGTTGGAAAGGACCTTAAGCTCATCCAGTTCCAAACCCCCTGCCATGGGCAGGAGGACCTCACACCAGACCATATCACTCAAGGCTCCATCCAACCCGGCCTTGAACACTGCCACGGATGGAGCATTTACCACTTCTTTGGCCAACCCATTCCAATGCCTCACCACCCTCACAGTAAAGAACTTCTACCTCATATCTAACCTGAACTTCCCTGTTTAAGTTTGAACCCATCACCCCTTGTCCTATTACTGCAGTTCTTAATGAAGAGTCCCTCTCCAGCATCCAAGTCCAATGCTAGAATTGGCACCACAAGGAAGAGACCTCATAGCTCTGCCCATGTCTCCATGACTCTAAGGCCAGCAGGTCTCCCAGGCTGTCTCCTTCCTTAGGGTGGCCCTAACAGAAGCATCCCGATTCCACTTTCCTTCTCTTTTATTTTTTAAGGATAGTGAAAGCAATGACCTCAGTTACTAGTTTTTTTTCCATCTACATCTTTGAAAACTGCTGTGCTATCATTGGATTTTTTCCAGATGCATCTGGAAAACTTCTAAAAGAAGGAAAAGGTCAGTAAGACTTAGTCTAGGAGACCCTGTACAAAGCTTTGCACAAGCATGGAGAGACTTTAGCTAGCTGTATTTAAATGATATTTAAATAACAATAAAGTCATCAGGTAGAGCAACCAAGACTCCCCCCAACCACCTTCCAAGGGTCTGCCAGGTTCTGAGGCACCTGCTGGAGATAGATGAGTCAGTGGGTCAAATTGGAGCTGTGTTTCCGGGAAAAAAAGAGCTGTTAATGCTCCGCACACCTCCTGACCAGCAGGGAAAAGTCTTTCTGTAAGCGTTGATGATTAATTACTAACGATAATTAACCTACAACAGCAGTGGCACTGAGAAACTAGAGCAAAGGCACATGTCCCATCACATGCAGCTCTGAATGAAAACAGAGCCTCTGCCCCAAAGGGATTTCTTTTTAAAAGCTCCTAGAAATGATGACTGACACAACTGGAGCTTCTCCCCATGCGAGCTCTCCCCAGGGGCGGTTTGCAGGGCACAGAGCCTGCTTGTAGGTAGCAGCCTCCCTTCCCACATTGCTGGTTGCTGCTCACGAGGGGCTCTGCTGCTTCATTGGGTGGCTCTGCAGGTCATCAGCACACCAAGGCTCCCTGTGCCCCAGGGAGAGGTGCTTCATCAGGGCCCCACTGCCTCCTTGTCACCAGTCCCATCTGGTGCCCATCACTCCCTGGCCCCATCACCATGCAGAGATGGTACTAACACTGCCCATTGTGCTCTCACTTTACACCAGAGAAAAGGGTAGGAGTATGGGGCTGAAGACTGAAATCATCCCCTTTTGGTTCACTGAAGCAATGCTAAGGGCTTCTTGCAAAGGACTCTCTGAAGCTAGAAAAAAAATTAAAGGCATCTGCCACATTCTTCATTTCATCTTGCAAGCTGTGAGATCCCACCCCTCTCACTGACTATCCCTGCTGACATCCCTGCTTCCTACAGAGCAAATGGGCTTGAAACTCTGCAATCAAAGTCATTTGCATTGACTTCCATGGCCTGGTTTCTCTGCCTGGATTCTCCCCATCCCCGTAGCTCCCCTGCCTCTTTGGAGCGGGAGCACCAGTGCCTCACTAGTTTGGGGGTTTGCTGCATCTGTTTCCTTCCCAGAGGAAGAAACCAGAACACTGATGCTGGATGCCAGTGTTCACCTCCAGTTTGGCAGCACACACACACCCCGAGCTGCTTTTACTTGACCCAGTCTCAAGGCAGAGGTGGATGCTTCCTCACACACTGTTTCACATCTCTGATCCATTGCAGGTCACATCAGCAGCTTGCCTGTCCATGGGCTCTCTATTTCCTACCAGACTGGCTCACACAGCAGCCCCTCTTCATGTCCCCTAACCAACCTCCCAAAGAGCTTGGTCCCCAATGGGCTTTCTTGCAGGGCCAGTTGCTCCGGTGGTTGGAAGTAAGTGTCCCCAGCCCAGTCCCTTTGGAAAGGGCTGCCCCTGATTTGTGTCCTGTTTGGGAAAAGACCACAATAGCATCTCTTGCTCTCGAAGAAAAGGTCTCCATGGCAGCTAGAAACACTGCTAGCATAACAGTAAGAAAAACTTGATTTTTTCTGTGCAAGAACTTGATTTTTTTTCTCTTAAAGAAAATGCTTCTATTTTTGACA
This sequence comes from Psilopsiagon aymara, assembly GCA_024733675.1. Lineage (NCBI taxonomy): Eukaryota > Metazoa > Chordata > Aves > Psittaciformes > Psittacidae > Psilopsiagon > Psilopsiagon aymara. Next base: position 9,625 of record JANRGW010015667.1, read on the forward strand.
AAAGGCCTTTTTGAGGTATGAAAACCTCTTATGAAACTTCTCCCACATCAGTGTTTTACATAAACTATTTTTCTTTAGTTGTGTTATTCATTGCACACGTTTTACACCAGCTTGAACTAGTTTATCTCCAGAGACCAGAGCCAGGCTATGGGCAGGGCATCCTACAAGTCACATCCTCTGCAGGTCACCTTGTCCAAGCTATGCCTATCCCAAACAACACTCCAGCCTGGTGTGATTCCTCCGAACAGGGCAGAGACATGCTACAGAGAGAGAAAAGGGTCACACCAGCATAAGGATCATCTCTAGCTGTGCAGGCAGAGTGTAAACAGATCAGGAAACATCACATGGATGAACCCTGAGCACAGCCTGTGCTGGCAGAAGATGCAAAGGTAAATGGTGTGATGCTGACATACTCCAAAAGAGCCCATGGCCCCAGAGCCCATGGAAAATGCAGCCAGGTACACCCTTGCAAGGACTAACAGTGTGAAGAGTCATCACATTACTATCTCAGCCTTTTCTTTCCTCTGAGCCTGAGGCATCAGGGCTGATAGCAGATAGCTTGTTTCAGAGCAGATATACACCCATAGGTCAGGGGAACAAGTGAAAATGCCACCTTTGAGGGGAATTAGATCATTAAAATGTCACAGTAGTACCTAGGGAAGTCAAGCAGAGAGTCCAGGCAGTGTTCCTTGCTCCCTCTGCTAGGAGAAATAAATAACACCTGCCAAGTGAGACCAGGCCTTTCTTCTCTAAAGAGATTACCATTTCTTTTGTATCACCCTTGTTTCACACTGCTCTGCCAGCAAGCGAGTCGTGATCTCATTTTCCATTGACACAAAATCTGATTTTAGGGGAGTAAAAGCTTTCCCCCAAGCCTGGACTGGAGGAGGAAGGGAATGCTCTAGGGACAGTAGTGCAGAAGGGAAACCTCTACACCCAAGCTCCCTTCACACCTGATGAACATCACTTTAACAGCAGGGCTGTACTCAGGTTTTTCCCTTCTCTGCCCTTGCATCCTCGGTGCTATTTTTCCAGCAGTGATGTGGCTCTGTGGGTTTTTGTTTCTGCTCCCACATCCACACTGCTATTTCTCATCGTCCAAGTGCCCTAGAGACCAACCTCCCATCATGTGAAACAGCACTGTCCATTGAAAAATATTATGGCTTGGGGATGTTTGCAGCTCTAAAGCTGTTGTGGTTGGAGCTTGGGGGATTTCTTGATTCTGAGCTCCCCAGTGGTGTAATTGAAGAAATAATCCTTATCTTTAGCACACAGCATTAGCACTGAGGAACACTGTGCTGCTACCATCGACTACTGTCCTCCTTAGAAATCTTCTTTCCAAGTATATATAGGAGAACTGTGCAGTAATTTCAAGTTTAAGAAGAGGCCACAGTAGGTAATGCCAAGTCCTCAACGTGCCTCGTGCCCCATCTCCCAGCGCTGCCCAGAGGAGATGCTAAGGAAAGGGGCAGATGTACAGACCCTTCCTGCCTTTCCAGGAGGACCCTCCATGTTTCAGCAAGTCATTTCACAAGGGTTTCTGTTGTCCTGTTGTCTCCTTGCTTTTCCAGGCTCCCACTCCCGCCTCTTTCTTAGCAGGGCTGGGAACTGCTTCCCACACCGGGATGGAAGTGAAGCCAAAGAAAGACTCTGGCTGCCTTTGTCAGGCTTCCTTATCTAGATAGCCAGCACAGGATGGCAGCAATGCCACCACTCCCGGCTTTTCTCCCCTGCTTCCCCTCCAGAGGGCCAACTTCACAAGACTTCCCAAACCTCAGAGCACTCAACTCCTCCAAGTGCTCTCCCCTTTGCTCTCCCCCTGCAATGCCTCAGTGCCTAATTGTTCTAATAGTTTTGCAAAGGCTTCATTCATCTTCTGCCATAATTCAAGCCTTTGTTCCCTGCCGTGGTGCAGAGGGAATAAAGCAGCGTGAGGACAATGGGAAATGAGACACTGAGGGGCAGATGACTGCTTCCTTTTGACTGAGCACACAAGGAATATCAAAGCTACCTGGGTTTTTGTTTGTCAACACCAATCTGCTCCAGGCAAGATAATAACCACGAATGCACAGGGCTGGGGTGCAGAGAATGGGAAGGAAGTACACTATTGTGCCTGGCTGAATGGTTCAACTGCTGGCAGAGCAGCGACTTCTGTCCACTGATTATTTTTTCCTTGCAGATTACTCCATTGGTTACCTTTTGTGCTCCCCCTTCTCTCTTCACAAACATCGTTTTACTCAATTTGGAGGATATTTGAGTTTAGGTGTGAACAGGATGGTGCAATTCAAAGTAAGGACTTCACTAATCCCAACCCCGGCTTCTAAAGGAGGCATTAACTCTGCCCTGGAGTCTGACTGCAGCAGTAGAATTCAAGTTTTTGGCCTTTTGTTTGCACTCATTGGTTTTAATCAGCCGTTTTCAGCTTGTCGGGCACAGATTGACCATTGGGTTCATCTGTCTACAAGGTGGTGCCTGTGCCATGGATCAGTCAGTGAAGACCCAGCTTGTCCTTTCCTGTCTTTGACTGGATGATGGTTATATTTTTTAATCTGAAGAATGACAGATAGAAAACAGATGAAAAGTTTAAAATCCCACCAAATTCATATTGATTTATGCTAAAATCCATTGTCCCTTTTGTTTGAAATATATCTGAGCATCAGGAGGATTGCAGCTGTTTCACAGTTCTCTGACCAGCTCTATCCAGAAGTACAAGAAATAAGCTGGAAAGATCTGGAGTAACACCATACAAGCAGGTTCAAGGCAGAGAGACATAAGAAACAGAATATATTCACAACTGAGGCTTTGATTCTCCAGTCCTTCTGCTGTTTACAAGGATAGGGAGAGTAGCATTGTTCAACTTTGAAACTCCAAAATGGCCTTGGTGTCCACAATGGTTTTAGAGAGTGGATGCAACACAGCAGGAGCCAGGGATTAAGCTCTAAGTCCATGTTTTGTCCCTGAAAATCTGTCCTGATCACTAATAAGGTGGACTCTGTGCTCTCAAGAAATATTTATTTACATCATGCCCAGCAGTAGCAGAGAGCTTTAATGACTGGCAGTTAGCAGCCAGGAGCAAAGCCTAAGCAGCCCTTCAGCTTGAACTTGAAGCACCCCTGCTGTGCAGAGCAAGGGCAAAGAGGCCTGGAATAGCTAAGGGATGCTGACTAGGACAGAGGTGCCTCCTCAGAGCCAGGACAGCAGAGCAGCAGGGGAGCTGGGGTCAGAGCAAAGGGAGGCTCAGAGCCAGCATCCCCATGCTGTCTCTGAGGGGGACATAAATGGGGGCTATGTGAACCTCATTTATTTCAAATGCTGCAGAGGGAAGAGCTACACTGTGCAATACTCCCACACCCTGCTCCTGCAAGACAGGCTCTGCTCTTCTCTAACTCCTTCAAAGAGATGGGGACCCCTCAAGTGCAGCAAGTTGTGAGTCTGCAGCCTCTAAGACCAAGGGTAGAGGTGACCACTGCCCAGAGGGAGGGTGACAGTCAGCCTCTGATACTGAAATTTTGGCTGGGAAGCCACTTTACACAACTGGTGTGAAAACTACAACCTGGACAAGATTAGAGAGCTGCAGCTCTTCCAGGCAGTAGGAAAGCAATGGAGAAAGGGGAGCAAGCCTGTATGCCACATGAGGAGTCCTGGCACATTCTGTTTTTCCCAGGCTGAGGTGAGCCCATTTAAGCACTATCCTAGAAACCACCTTGGTGTGCTGCTGCACATCCCACTGGCCACAGGGAGATCCTGGCATATGGGCTTTACTTGGAGGAAACATCACCAAAGGCATTCCAAAGATGTCCTGTGTCAGGCACCACTGAGATATGGGATGTAGTGCATAAAATTCAAATGTACAGTTGTGAAACAAGCAGAGGATGGAGAGGGATCAAGGGTTCACCATCTTTTCTAATGCAAGCACAGAAGGAGACATCAAGTAGAGGAGGAAAATCATAGCCCCAAACCTAAATGAAGTGGTTCTTTATACCACAATTGAACCAGGAAACTCCTTTCTGCAGGGCATTGTGGGCACAGCTGATACGAATTCAAGGAGCAGCTGGACCAATTCATAGAACAACCACCACCATCAGGAGTTATCAGAATAGAATATTTTCAATTAGAAGTAGCTGGACCTACAATAACCATCTAATCCAGCCGCCTGACTTCATTGCTCACTGAAAATTAAGGGAATTGTCCAAATGACTCATTACCAGTGATAGGCTTGGGGCATCAACCACCTCTCTAGGAACCCTGCTCCAGAGTTTGACCACCCTCCCGATAAAGGCAGGCTTCCTGATGCTCATTCTAAACCTCCCCTGGCACAGCTCTGAACTATTCCCACACATCTTATCACTGAATACCCGGGAGAAGAGATCAGCACCTCCCTCTCTATTTCTCTTACCCAGGAAGCTACAGAGCACAATGAGGTCACTCCTCAGCCTCCTTAACATAAGGATAACAGTTAAAGCATAAGCATGTGGCTTTTACAGGCAAGTCCCTGAGCCACAGACTGCTGGAGGCTGGGAGAGCACCCCGGTGAAGCTCTGCAAGATGCATGAAAGAGAGCCTAAGATTATGGGAAGCGTCTGCTGTTTGACTGCTATCAGAAATCGGACAGAGTTCAGACAATGCTTTGGTCTCTCCCGGTATAGCAGCTCTTCTGTGCCTGCAGATTGTGAGCCCAGCAAACACCTGCACGAATGTTGGGTTAATTTTAGGAATACCTGCCTTGTCTCCTGCATGTAGATGGGCAATATTTTTTAAGTAAACGACTTTGCTTTAAATAAATGCAATTTCTAGGCATAGAAAGTGATGCAAAAATTCAGGTCAAATTCCCTGAATAGTTTCCACCACCACCACAAAAAACAACAGACACTCTGAAAGGTTGAAGAAATCTCTCGGAAAAGGTTTGAAGTCCTTAAGAAACGCTCCTTTTTTGCTATCTCCTAAATGCTTCTATTTCAAGCACTTCTCATATACACTAGGGATAGGCTCCTCGTGAGCCTGAGAAGCACAGACCCAATTTGCTTCTCTCCCCTGGGATTACATCCCCCTAAGAGCACCCTCCTCATCATCACTCTGTCCTGCTGTGGTGATCTGCTGTCACCCTGGAGGGCTGGTGCAAGTCACAGGAGCTGGATCAGGACCTTGAACTGGCACAAGAGTTCCCATTCCAGAGGAGTTTTATCTCATTATCCTCCTTCCTCCCCAAACCACCAGCTGTAGCTGAGCTGAAACACCATCATTTCCCACATGCCTTGAAGAAAACTGTATTTTCTATGCAGGAGTTGAAGTGTAAAGGGATTCTTTTAGCTTTGGCAGAAAGTTGCCTCAAATGGCCACCCTAATCCAGGCAAAAGAAGAGACACAGCATTTCAGAGGGTATGAGGGAGGCTGAAGAGACTTTGGATAAACACTAAGGATCCTGGTAACAGCAATGCACCAGATTCTCCTTTAACACTATGATCTGACCAAATAGCTACACAGACCCATCCTTGGATGTCCCCTTGGAGACCATTTACAAGGCTACACAATCAAAGACCCCTAACCAAGGTGCTGGCAGAATTCAGATGCCAAATGGTGCCTTTTGTGGGATGCCTTTGGGTTTGGGCTGATGTTCGCTTTGAAAGGAGTCAGCACTATGCAGCTTCTGCAGTTTTTAAGTGTCTCCAAACTGTGAACCTCCCTTCAAAAGGCCAGAGCTTTCCAGCAGGAAATGTCTCCCTACAACCTGAGTTCATACTAACTCATACCCAGAGGGGCTGACATCATCCTGGTTTGATTTTGAGGGAAAAAACAAGCATTGATAATCAGATTTCTGACTAAGCATGCAGAAATCTAGGTCTGAGTTGAGTATCTTGGCTTCCAGAGTATTTTGACTAATGTAGTACTCATTGACCCAAATTTTGGAAACCAAGATGTTTATTCATTCAGACTGGATAAAACACAACACACTTGGGATGCATTTGAAGCTTATTCAAGGTTGCTCCCATCAGACCTGCTTTTGTCCTTCTTCATACCACCCCAGCATCTAGGTCTCCTTACTGGGCTTAGCCCTGAGGGGCATTGTTCTATCCCCTCTTGCAGAGAAAGGATCTCTTCTCTCCAGAGCTTAGTTTTGGGGAAAAGGCAGCATTAGCACATTCTGATTGTGTTTAATTCCCATTATTTTTGTAGAGTGCCTCATGAAACCTCAGTTCCTCTAAAACGGTTTTCTTCAACTAAATTCCACTCCATTTTCTTCAGGCAGTAAATGAATTTTGTTTACAAAGTGCTTCGACAAGACTTGAAATTTCATTTATGGAAAATGGGCCTCAGCCTTCCAAGGCACTCGAAACCATGCTGAAACGTGGCAATTTCAAGCACTTACCTGTCTCCTTCTCGCAAGTCTCCGAATCGAAGGTTCCCATGACAACAAAGCCCACTCGGTCCAGCAGAATGAATTGTTTGTAGCTGACATCACCATTAGCCAGGACCCAGCAAAATCACACAAATGAGATCCTCAGACAGCAGGACTGCATAGAGCCCCGACAAGCTGCACAACAATTACACTGTAAACTTAGCAAAAGGAAGGGAAATGTCATCCAACTCCCCTTTAAAACAACAGGGCAAGAGGATGACCTCCCCCCATTACCCCTGCAGGGCTACAGGGGCAGACCAGTTTTGCCCTGTCACAAATTGGTCTTGATTTCCACCCTGGGAGGTGATATAGTTCACAGCGCATCCCAGCAGACAGCCACTGATGGTCCCAGTAGGGATGCTGCTTCCCAGCACACTCCCAGGAAGCTGGTTTACATTACACTGCCTACCTGGAAACTCAAAGAGGAAGAGGAGCTGCTGTTTTGCTTGCGATTCGGAGGAAACTCCAGGAGCAAACTCTCCAACAAAGGTTTCTAATTGACAAGCAGGTATTTTTCATTGCGGCGCCGGGAGGCACGGGGGATAGCTCCTGCTAACGCGCGTCCGCGTACTGCCACGCAGGCCATCCTGACAGTCACTTGGGCATACATGACGCTACACATGAATTACATCATTTCCCAGAAAGTTTCCCGCATACATATGAAATGTGATGGTGGCCTTTGAGAGTCATTTTCTTCTTTCAACAATCTTTATCGTCGCTGGCAGTTTTTGAAGCACCAGCTTAATTAACATAACAAACATAGGAGTCATCTTGTCCCTCTACTTATCAGGTAGCTTAACTGCTCCCATCCTGGACATTTGCTAGTCGAGAAACTCCCTAGTAGATGTTTACACCAACTTAATGGGTTCATTAACATAGCAATCATCCTGTCCCTCCACCCATCAGCCAGTTTAACTGTGCCATCCCCATGTCCTGTCCTGCTTTTCTCTTTTATTTTTCTTACACTTTTTGTACTAAGGTCCTTAGGACCTAAAACTACCTTCAAGCACTCCCATTGCAAAGCCATCAGACTTAACCTTACTTAGAACTGATTACACTTTGTGTTTTTGTGCCTCCTCCTTTCAGGTGAAATGTAGTTTCACACCACTTTCAGCTCCCTGTGTCCTCTACAGGATGTACTCAAGGCTCCTTTCCCTCAGCACCTGGAGCATCTTTACCCCACATAAAGATCTCAGTGCATCTGAGCTCCTTACCCAGACAGCCACCATACCTCTATAAACTTCCTTACCCAATTGTTTTGGGATATTTCTCTTTATCGTCATGGGCAGGTGGATCCAATCCTTTCCTCCCCGTGAGGATGTGAATGAGGTCCTCTGATCCTAGTCATTTGAGGGTTCACACTTGAAAATGAGCATATTCAGGCAGCAGCAGTTCTCCAGAGGCATGAGGGGGAGTCACTCAGCAATGAATTGCGACCGATGGTCAGCCAAGTGTAATAAATCCTCCTTATCAGCCCTGTCTTGTTACCCCCCATAACTTAAGCTGGGTGTAATAAGGCAGTAAGAAGGTAAAGGCTAGCTTTTCAGCCAAACTGGGGATTACAATCTGGCACAGGTATTTAAAGATTCACAATAGCAGAAAGAAATTGTAAGAGGAGCCTAAACAGCTTCCCTTGAATGCCAAGAGATGGGCTCATGAGGTATGGTCATTTCCAGTGCAGGCCTAGGCTAATGTATAGCTGAGCTGGGGTCAGACTGGAGATTTGCTGCTCCTGGGTTTCTTGAGCAAGTATAACATCTGCATGTGCTTAGAAATAAAGGTGCATTAATTGTAGAGAAGTTTCTGTCTATATTAGTGCATTTTTATATTTTTAACCCAGATCACTGCATACTTTTCTTTCTGTCTCTGGATAAACTGAGCAATACTGTTTTGTCTCCTGCTCTTCATTCTTCACAAAAGCCAAGAAGCACGTTTCCCTTTACAAGCATCTTGCCACCCTGTGCAGGAGCCTTTGCTTTCTGATTGTGCAGACCAGTCCTTCCCAAACCTGAAGCTGATAGCACTGTGAAGGAGAGTTTGCAGGTGTGAAACTTTGATTAAAAATTAAAAATCTGGGTAATTAAAAAATACTGCTTTTTCCTACCAGCCTTGCCTCACTTATGTCCTGCATCCATTGTAGGGTGACTGAGTCCTACCTGAGGTACCCATGCCCTGCAGCAGGGATCACAGCAATGCATGGGGTAGACACTTGCTCTGCTGCTTACACTGCAGGGCTGTCCAAGAATGAGACCCAAGGAGCCTTGTGGTTCCAACACTGGAGATGTCTGCCCTGTCCTGGGGTCAGAGCAGGGATGGAGAAGACTCCTCCTGCTTCTGCTGACCAGGGACTCAGGGAGGCATTCCCTGATGCTATGAGGTGAAGGAACTTTGATGTGGTTGACACTCACTGCTCCAGGGTGTCATTGCCTGATCCCCATTGCTTGTGACCTGCTTAGTGGTGGAAGAGAACACCTTCATCCCCATGAAGGACACTGAGGATGTGCAGAAGCTGCTGAGCACATCCATACTGGGAAGCAGCTCCCCTTGCTGCTCTGGCTGCTGTTATCAAATCACCCATTGTGAAAAGGGAAGGTGGAGGGGGCAGGAGGAAAGTCACAGCCACTTTGACCTCTGACTGCAGTGAATGCATGCTTGCAGCAGTGAAGCGTGGGATCCCCTGAGAGGGCTCTGCAGCCTGCCAGCATGTGAAAGTGTAAGGCAGAATGAATCCCAGCAAGCCACAAATCTGCCAAGCAAGGGTGTTCTCCATGGAGTAGGGCAACCGCAGTGTCTCAAACCATGTTCCTGCTGACAAGCTGCTGATGGATGAGCTCAGTCAGGAGGAACTGCACTTTGCAGAAGAAAGCACTGTTTGCTTACAAAGCAGCCAGCATGGATGGTCCTGGGAAGAGCCCTGCCAATGGGAGCACTAGATCTACTCATCTTAGAGGGTGAAGGAGTCACATAAGAGAGTCTCTCCCTCAGAGGGAACCATGCCTTGATGCTGGGGTTTCTGCTTCTACCACCCAAATGCATGAAGACTACCTTAGGGCTGGTTTTGGGGCACCTCATGGAGAGGTGGTTTGCAGAAGAGGTTTCTGGAACACCCATTCTGAAGGTGGATGAGCACTGTGCTCCAAGGAATCCTTTCCTTCATGGGGCTGTGGGGCTGAGCTGTCCTCACATTACATCCTTGCACAGGGGACACATTTATCTGTTCTCCATCTTCTGGCACCTCGGAAGCCACACATCAGCAGTCCCCCCTTGCCACTCCAACTCCATCCCCTGCCTGCTCTGAGCACTGCTGTAGAACAAGCACCTGATAATAAAACCCGGCTATTGCGTTCCTAAGACACCTGTCAGCCTGAGCACTAAGTGCGGGAGTAATAAATCCTTGCTCAGCTCTGCCTCTTCTCTGCCAATTCTCCTGGCTCTGCCTGTTTTCATTAGTATTTCTTTTTCTGTGGACACTGCAATTACACTCTGTTCCTCTTCAGGGCCCTTGTTCCAGGTTCAAATAGAGAAGTGATAATGCAGGGAAGCTTTTCACATCGCTGTTTATTTTTGTCTTCTGAGTCAGGAAGATCTTTTCAGGCTGGGACCAACCCTGTGCAGTTTTGATTGAGGAAGGACTCAAGTGGCGAAAGGGGTGAAAACTTCAGGTTCCAGCTTTTATGGTTTAAACAAGTGTTGGGCTCCTTCCTTCTCTGCTCTTGCTGAGGTCACAAGCTATGCTTCTTCCTTGGGAAAGCATAAGTATGCAGCCTACACTGCTAAGACCCATGGTAACTCTCCATCTGCCACAGCAGCTGTGAGCCCCAGCACTCCCAAGCCTCTTCTGCCATCCGAATCTCCGAGCAAGGAGGAGGATTCAGCTGAATGCAGCAAATTCAAATGCATAACTTTTTTATTCAAAGTTGCAATATGTTTGGAGATATTGTCCCGACAGCAAATCCCTGGCGCAGCATCCAGATGGTGCTCAGGGAATCCAGGAAAGGGAGGAGGGCATTTGCTCCTTCTTCAGGCATGGAAAATAACCAGTGATGTCACTGGAGCTATTTGCTTCTCTTACTATTTCCCTTGGTAATTGAGGGGGTGAAAGTCCACACTGAATATGGGGGATTTGGGTAAATTATCAATATCTTTAAGTAAAAAATAGTAAAAAAATCAGGAAAAAGTCCCAGGGAACATAGGCTGTTTCAAACTTAGTGCAATGGGAAAAAATTCAGCATTTGTTGCAGGTGATTTTTCTTCTACTTTTACATTTGAAGAGATTTACTTCATTTCAGACCTTTCTATCGAGTGAGAAAAATCTTTCTTTCTATTAGTTGCTAAATATATGTCTTTTTGTGCATCCAAGGAAGTGTCCAAATGAAGCTACTACACCTTGCACTTCCTTGCCAGCAGAGCAGAGTCACCCAGACGTGTCACTCACATCCATCACACTGTGACATGGCATGGCCAGCTATGTGCTATTAGATCTCCAAAACTGGGATAACCACAACCAAAACTGCCTTCAGCAAAGGTCTCTGCATGATGGTAAACCCCAAGTCATGCCTGGAACCTGTTTGGGTGGACCAAAGTGACAGTGGAGTTCACTGTAACAGCTGAATGGCCCAGCAAGGTGGGTTGAACTGCCCATAGCCTTACTTTGGCACACATTCAATTTACCAAAGAATCCAAAGACATTTGGGCTAAGGGCCTCCATATCCTTCTCCCCACCAGGGTCTCTTTAAGGCATGATTCAGCTGGAGAAGTGTATGTGGTGGCTTAGATAAACCAGCATCCTGGCCAAGGCCTCTTCTGGTTGCCCCTAGAGCAGCGGAAAGCTTGATTCATGCTGTACATAGAGAATTGCCAAGGACCTCTACAGGAAAAGCAAAGCTTAACCATGGGCCACACGGCAGACAAAGAGCACACCTCAGGGTCTCCTTCTTGCCCACCCATCACAACATCACCATCCCATCTTTGAGTTGGATCCCAAACTCCCCATCTATCCATCTGCCTTGAACATATGTCATGCCCTCCGCTCCCCTGCCATTGGAAGGGAAAGCATTTTAAACATGACACAATGGAGCTCAAGCTCTTTCATTTCTCCCTGGAATATCTAGTTCTTCATGGGTAGCTTGTCTGCTCATTGCTGGGACAATCTCCCCAGCTGTGCAGGTAGCCTGAAGCCCAGAGGACTGGCTCCCCAGGCTCCCCATCCCTTTGTATGTCAACATCATGCGGCTTTGACTGGTTTGGGACAAAACAGTGACACAGATTCTCTTTTTTAATATGAATTTTAATTTGTTTGATCGGAGTTCAAGAGAGTGGGTAGAGTGGAAAAGCGGAGTGATTTCATTCAGTGAAGAGGTGTAGTCCTGCCCTGCATGTTAGATCAAGTTAGTAGGTGGTCAGAAGAGCCATCCTCCTCTTGCTGATCTTATTCATGTTCTTCTTGTTTCTGATGGTTTCTAATCTCTCTTCAGAACTTCACTGTGATTTTTGGAGATATTTTTCTGTTGCTTTAACTTATTGAAAAAGCTCAAAGCTGAAAAAACCTGCAGGACCCCAAATCCTGCCAGTTAGAATGGGCGATTTTTCTTTTTTTTTTTCCTTTTCTGGCAAAGGTCGAAAAATACAGTTCAAAAATACAAACAGGCATTGAACATTGCACCAAAAAGCATTTGAAACACAAATCTCAGAAAGAGAAAGAGAGAGAGAGAGAAGAAAGGTCACAGTTTCCATGAGAAATTCCTTAAGAAAGTGGCTGCCAGCTAGTCACTAGAGAAAATAAAACTGACAAAAAGAATAATTAAAAAAAAAAGCATTTTCTCTCGTTGTTAATTATTTACAGCTGTAATAACAGGATTGTCATGCATTAAACTGCTGCCAGCTAGATTCTTTCCTGTAGTGGAGTAAAGAAAGTCTCACAAGATGGAAAACAAAGCAGAAGACATACTGGGGCACAGGGTGGATCTGAGGCAGTGAAAATGAACATGTTCTCTGGTGATCTGTTGCAGTGTGCTCTTTCCCATGATGGGCTGCCCTAGCAGGATGCTAACGTAACTTCTCACAGGTACTACGGCACTAGAGCTGCAGCTAAAGAAGCAGCAGGTACCTTCACCTTCAGATAGGACATTCGCCTGTGGCTATCCCCAGGTCAGTCAACAGTAGAAATCAAGTTGATGAAGGGATGCCTGTGGCCACCTGACTAGATTTAGGTAGCTCAGAAATTCCCTCACGACAACTGAGAGGAGCCCTTCAACTCTAAACACAAGCTGGCAAAGGCAATGTGACAAAGACTTGGGTTTCCCAACTCCCAATATATGATTGCTGTTATCTTTACTGGGCACCCTGCAAAAAGACAGGAGAAATCTGTATCTTTGTCAGGGGAAACAGAGTGCTGCTCGCAGTATAACATGAGCCAATGGACTTCAGAAGCTGACAGGACTTTCAAGCTGTATGGAAGAGAAAAGCCAAGAGCCTTCGAAGACAGTGGGAGCATCCTGGCTTACATCGCTTACATAGAAAACCTGGGACCAGGCTTCCCTCTCTAGGCAGATGGAAGCATTAAAGCAGAAAAGATCTGCGCTGGTGTGGACCAGGACAGTGAGAATGAGCAAAGAGCTAGTAGAACACCTTATTTGTCCTAGAGCTTCAAGAGCAAAAACCAGTATAACCCCACTTTTGGTGAAGGATGGCAGGTCAAATGTTAGGATTAATCCAAGCCTAAGGCTCTTTGCTGTTTGAAGCAGCACAGATTCCCATAGTCAGAGGCAGGCATAGACACAGAAAGAACCAGGTCTGTTTGCTTATGAGGCATAACATCCCCTCAGTTCTTGTGGCTAGGACACTACAATGCAGTGGTGCCACTGACCACAGCCTTTCTCCAGCAGCAGAGGAAGCAATATAGAAGCTACAAATGCCGATGCAGGATTACTGCCTAAACACTTCTTCTAAGACAGGGGGAGACAAAAGGCTGACACTGGGGAAGCTGCTGCTGGGTACCACTGCTAGGGGCTGCACATTGGCCCCTCACCATGGGCTGCTCAGCATCTGTCTTTGATCCTGCTTGTACTGAGGTGAGATCAGATGCAGGTCCAGGATACATCAGCAGCAAAGGGCTATGTTTTGCTGACCCCTCCCACAATTAACACATAATCACATATCAGCACATCCCACCTGGATGAGCAGCAAGCAGTGGCCAAGTGCCAGCACTTCCCTTTGCAGAAGAGCCCAAGCTGAAGTACAGCCGCTACCTGCAGTGCTCCTCTGGCCAGGTACAGCTGGAATGGATCCCACCTGGCTTCGTGCTCCCTCTTGAAGTAGGTTCAGGGTGAGAACCTCGCATCCCTTTGCAAAGCTCAGCTATACATTCCCTGGTTGTGCTATGGAGCAAGGACTAATTGCTTACAGCATCCAGCTGTTGAAGAGCGATGCTATGCTGCTTTTAACACATCCTAGTGCCTGGAGCAGGATGAAGGCTGCCTTGGAGATGTTGTGGTATCTGGGATTAACTTTTCCTGATTGGTGCTGGGCAGTGCTACTAGCAGCGACCTTGATCCAGGCAATCCTACATTGAGACCCCAGGGTGGAGTGAGGCTCTTCTCCCTTGCTTCCTTTGTTCTCTATGCCTCTCAAAGTCATCTGAGGACCAGCAGAAATGGATGAACATCCTTCCAGAAGATTTAGCAAAGACAACGAGGGGGGAGTAAAATAATTGAAAGTGGCCATTTTCTCCTTCAAAGAGAAAGAGGTTTGACTTCTAGATACAAAGAGGTTGTGAGCATAAATATACACACACACGCATATATATATGTAAAAACCTTTGGCTGACTGAACAATAACAAGGTCAAACAGTAAATATTTATACCTGGAAGCCATCAATCTCATCTGTGCTGTGGCCTCTTGCCAAAAATGCCTTCAGGAGCAGTTTAGCTTGATATGGAGGGAGGATTGGTGAATTGTTTGAGGTTTTTTTCTCCCTGCTTTGACATTAATAGAGCATTTAGATTCTCATGAATGTGCCTCTCACCCTGGCTGAGCCCTCCCCAGCCCCAGCAGCCACCAGGGACTCAGGGAAATGGTGTTTGTGTCCAGTCTGCAATATCCACATGTGGGTTAAAGTGTGGACCCAGAAGCATATTGTTCGTGGTAGAGGGCTTGGGGTAAGGGCTGGCCTGATACTGCATGGTGCAACAACCCAGTCCCACAGCCCCACACTGCCTCTCAACCATCCAAGCATGTGGTAGGAGGAGTACTAGCATGTTCCTCCTGTGAGCCCATTGAGACTACCTGGTCCTCTCCTGCTCATGGCATGCCATGGCAAGCTGGGAGACCTGGTAGCTGTCCTCCATAGCGGCTTGTGTTTCACCATGATCCTTCCTTTAACAGCAGTGTGTGTTTAACGGCTCTGTTCCTTCAGCAGCTGCTAAGAGGTGCTTCTGGGGCACCCTCTGGGAGAGGCAACAGCTCCAGGTTTCTGAAGGCCTCCATGAGGTTGTAGAGGAGCAAAAGGTCTTCCCATGAAAATGATCTGGGGCAAGAGAAATCCCTTCCTGCTATGTGATGCAGCCCTATAATCCTCCCCAGGGCATGGCTGAAAGGAATCCAAGATACAGACAGAACTCGAGGCAGTGGATGAGAAAAGAATGTGCCCTGTGTCCATAGGAGAGATTTGCAGAAACAGACTGGTTGTGAACTTGTTTGCACGCATGGCTTGTGTCTGGGAACAGCAAGCATGGGGTCTGCTTGCACAGGGGATGTCCTTCGGCAAATGAACTGACAGTGCCTCCGAGCTGGCAGAAATCAGGATGGGGGTGAGCTGTGTTTGCCACAGCACTTGCCTGTAAAATCTAGGGAGCACAAAGCCAGCTTTGCTTATGTTGAGTTTAGTGCACAGAGGAGAACCAGGAAGCTGTCTTGAGTGTCGCAGCCCTGCTAGGTGATGCTCAAGAAGTTCTTGAGATGTTATATGGGGGTAACTCCGTCAGCCCTTTGGAATGGGTGGCACCAAGGGACCATTTCTCCCCTCTCTCTTGCATGTCACCCCACAGAAATGTCACAACACTGACATGGCACTTGCAGTGACCATACACTGCCTCTACTGCTGAACCACCCCTCACCTCCTCAGGGCCTTGCCCATGTGTGTTGTCAGAGGAGGGAATGGGCAAATTTTAAGCACCAAATTGTCCCTCAGATGATTTTAGGAGGAATGCCACTTCAGGCTTGAGCTGTGCTGTGTCTGTCCCAGGTGACGCAAGCTACAGAACAGGAGCACAGACCAAACAGGTCACTTTTATTGCTCTCGAAGACTTGGAATTCCTGCCTAGGAGGCTCTCATCAAGTCAGGGAGGCTTTGGGCCTTTCCAGAAGACAAAGACTTTTGGAGTATTAAGGTTCACAGCGAAATGAAGTGTCTATGCTGTGCACAAGTATGGATTGGACTATCAATGGCCACGTACAGATCTATTCCTATACATGGCTAATTACAAAAATGGAGTCCTTAGACACTATCACAGCAAGGAGAGAGCCCCAGCAACTGGTACTAGGTTAGCTCTGGCGTGCTCTTAGAGGAAGCCTTCTCCATCAGCAGCCTTGTGTTAGCTGGGAAGGAAATGTCCCAATTTGAGCCGCTGACAGATACATTAAAAAAAAGAACGTTATCTTCTCTGTGATGTCTGCTGGCAGGAGATGTTAAACCACTTATTTATAACCAGCTTCTCAAAATGCTTCCCTGCTTGGGAGCCAAACTACAAATCCTATTTGGTTTGTTGTCTTTAACCAAAGGATGCTGGTATTTCTGCTTCCAGCTGGCAAAAAGATCTGGAACCAGTGCCAGGCTTTGGTGGGAATAGACTTGGCTTTCAAGGCGTGCTAACACAGATCCAGGAAAGCAGCCTTTTATCAGGCAGAGAGCAAAGTTTTTGGAGTCAGGAAGAGCAAAGATGAGACAGCAGACTGATGTCACCGGCAAGCCAGATTGATGGGATGTGTCCTGGAGAAGGACAACATCCTTGGTATCACAGGGAGGGAAAGACTGGGGGCAGAATCAGGCAGGAGGTGCACCCTGAGAGATCGGATCACCCACAAGAGGGAAGAAGCTCAGATGCTGTCCTGATGCTGTGCCCAGCACCCCAAAGAGATCCAGCCCCAGCGCCTTGAGCATCACCCTGCAGCAGCTGCTGAGGAGCAATGGTAAGACCTGACCTCAGGAAGAGCTCTGTGAAGCTGGCACCAAGAGACCAGGAACATGTAGCGACGTGATGCATGGTAGGATGTGGCCTTTGGGGTGAAGGGGACTTTGGGGAGTGCCCAGGCTAGCAGGAGACCACCTCTGCGCCAGGGCCAACTCAAGTCAGCCAAGCCACTGATCCTGTATTTAAACTTGCCTTTGATGTAATTCCATTTGTAAACACAATATACTCTTTGTTACTGTTTTATTGTGTTTGGTTTGCTTTTTAAGTGTCTCTATTCCATTCACTTAGGCCGGAGTGTTATAGAGACATGAAAATTTTATGAGATACAATTCATCTACCTTATTTAAGAAAACGACACCTGAGTAATTTCCAAATCAGACTCATGGCTGGTTAGTGTGGCGCTTCCCAATGGAAAGCCCAAGGAGCAGAAGGGCAGCACAATGGCACTCACTGCTGAAGGGGACAGTGCTGGTGTGGAGGGAGCGCAGGGGTCTTGGTGGCGAGGGGTCTGGGGACACAGTGGGCTCTGCTGGGGAGGCCAGGCTGTCGGAACACAGTGGCTGCAGCAGCAGCCGGCCAGTGCCAGGGGGTGCAAAGCAGCAGGGATGTCCCCCTCGCCCAGCAGAAGGGCTGGGGATGGTGAATTCTCCTTCTGCTCCTCCAACCTGATGCTGGGTGAAAAGGGGAGAGCTCCCAAGCTTTCCTCTCCTTGCCACTCAGAAGGGAGCCCTTGGGGATGAAAAGCACTGTCAGAATGTTTTGGGCTGTTGATGTTATGGGGGAGGATGGGGAAAGAACCAGTTTTTTTAGCATCAGCTTGGGGGGATGCCTGATGCTGCCTGCTGATATGGATGCGCTTATGGACCGAATGCACTGGGGGGTGAGCTAAATGCCTCCGAGCTCAGCTCCTATTGCAGCTGTAGGCAGGGAGAGTGATTGTACTGCTGATGAGTCAGCAGTAAGGGACAGGCAGGATATGCACCAGTGACACCCATACTGCAGGATAAAGTGCCCTGGCGCTCCCTGCTCTGTCCTGTTGTCCCCGTGGATATTCCAGGTGGGGCAAATCCTATGCCTTGTGCTCAGCCCTGCTCCTGCATGGGCAGGAGTAAACTAAGCTTGGCACAGCAGCTCAAAGCAATGCTGAAGACATCACCTTTAGGATGATGAAGGCATCACCTTGGCCAGGCTGCATGCATCCAAAACATGCTAGAGCAGCTCAACCAGAGGGTAAGAAGGAGGTTCAGATCATGGGATAAGTGCTGCAGGCAGAATCATTGCTCCCCATGGGCTGGGAAAGAGAACTTACCAGGTGCAGGATGTCCTTTTTTGTAGCAGGACAGTGCGTCCATGGGCCCGGGCACCAAGGAGGGAAGACAAACGGCTTGGATACCACCATCTTGTGCTGCAGGTGAGAAGGGGACAACCACTGTTTTGGGTCCTTGACTATGGTGGCCAGGAAAGGAGAAAAAGCCTCTCTCCAAGGCACTGGAGGGCTTTTGTCAGAACAGTTAAGAACTGGTTGTTACCTCAATGGCTTTGTGGGATGGCGCCTGGCTCACATGGCTCTCTGGGACAGCAGTATCACCATTTCAGAAAGCCCCTTCTGCTGTTCTCTCTTGGTTCTGAGGATGCTCAACAGGGGCAGGGGGTTGCTTGGGGCCTGACCATCCCCTGACTCACCCACACAGCTGGAAGAGTGGCCCCTGGTGTGTCCCACAGGAAGCAGCATCACTGCTGCTCCAATGCACTGGAGCAGGGATGCATCATGAGCTGGACTTCCCCGGGCTGTGCTCCTCCTTGTCAGTGTGCTTTACCTGAGAGGTAGGGGCTTCCCTGCCCACATCGGTTCGTGAGCAGTGAGATAGGACTGAGGGCTGCTGAGTAGCCAAAGGAAGATGAATGGGGAGCTGAAGGAAGGTGCTTGGAGAGATTGGAGATGCCAAGAAGGGTAAGTGGATGGGGCCAAGAGAAAGTGATAAACCACCCATATGAACATGAACTCTATGGCTTCCAGTCCTGACGCTGGATGCATGCAGCCTCACAGCCACCATCTCCTCCAAGGCTCCTGTCTTGATTTCCTTGACTGGCCCTGAAAAAAACTATTTCTCTGGTAGGAACCACCCCATTCTCTAACATGGATTGCCCAAGAGTGCAGGGTGGCAGAGAGACAAGACCTTTCTCACCTGCTTTTGTCTGGGGAGAGACACAGAAGAAACCAGCAGCTGGGCTGGGTGAGCACAGAGGAAGAAGCCCTATAGATACCTACAAGATGCTGCCACCCTGTTCCACTCTCGCAATGGTTCCACAGACCACAGCAGTGGTGGGTTCACCATCAGTGTTGGGCTACACATTGGCCTGTGCAGAACTGCTCACCTTCATCCACAGCCCAAGGAATACCATTGAGCACAAAGCACCAGACACTGAAGAACTGACTGATGCTGGAGGCCTCCACATCCCTGAGCCCAAGCCACCATGAGCATCCATCATGCTAGGGCAGTCCATTGCGGAAGAGAAAGAGGGGAGAGAACCATGGCAGCAGCCCCCAGCAGAGTGGAGTGTGGAATGGCAGTGGCATGCAGACTGTGGGAATGGCAGGAGATGGAGGCAGGGAGAGGGAAGCACAGGGCGACTTGGGCAGATGGGGGACATCAGACTCACGATGTCAGAGGCACAGCTTGTTATGATCCTTTTTTTTCTTCCTTTCATCATGAGAGACAAAGTAAAAGGAAATTAAAGCGTAAGAGGGGGTGAAATTAAAATCACAGTTTTGTTTACATTATAAAAGAAGAATCTAATAGGATTAATCATAATAATATCAAAGAAACGATAATAATTAAGCAAAATAGGAAAGAAGAAAGCCCTGGAGAATTCCTGCCTGGATGGTGCTCACTGATGGAAGGTTTGTGTGACCGGTTTTATTGTTTGGGGATCATTCCCTTGATAGCTGACTCCCGGTTTACGTACGTGGCCCAGTAGACTAAATTGAAGATGGCAAAGAGGACTGGAAAGACGATGCGGGACATCTTGTCTACCTTGCTGACGCTGTTGTATGTCTTCTTACTCTCTGGGAGCTTCTCCTCTGTGCGGGGCATCTTGGGGGGTATGTTGGTGGCAGTAGCAGTAGCACCAGCACTCTTGGAGATGGTAGGCAGGCCAGGGTCCTTGGCAATGTTGAGGGCATATGTGGTGCCAACAATGTTGTAGGTGTTGTTGGTTTTCTTTGCTAGTGCCACTGGCTCTTTTTTCTAGGGGAGGTGGAAGAAAAAAAACATAATAGAGATGAACTGGCTGTAGAACTGCATGGAGAACATTTTGTCCTCTGAATTTACCTGCTTGTCCAGATGAGGAGATGGAAAAGGGTGCGAGGAGCAGGAGACCGGGAAGGCAGCATTGTGGAGGGGGGGGGAGATGTGGTGAGAAGATGGCTGGAACCCATGACATTTGCCACTTGAGGGCTGCTGCAGCATACAGATGTGCTGGATTATGGTGGACCAGCTATTCCATGTAAGCCCAACATACATCAAAGAGGTCCTGGACTGGCAGCTGTGTCCTGCTGCAAGCCAAATAACTGAAGCCACATAACTGGGTTTGTTGCTTCCTTGCAGCCCCTTAGATCAGAGCAGTGGTATAAAAAGGTGTGTGTGGCTGCATTTGAGTAGTAGCTGTCCTGGACAGGTCACTCCTTGGACAGGTCACTCCTTGACTGGCAGAGTGCTACCAGGTCCATTTTGTGTACTGCCAGGTCAGTACAAGTGAATGCAGGCTCGAGCTATACACTTTGTTTTCCAGTTGGGCAATGTTTTCTGCTGCATGTAAGGTTCAGCCATAGAGAGACAATGCAGGAATGTCACCTCTAGCAAAGAGCAGCGCCCTGTCTGGCCATCCTGAGGGAAGAGCTTGATTTTCTGCTTTGCTGGCCTGCTTCCTGGGCCAGGTGAAAGCAGGAGACATCACAGAAGATTATAGTTCTTGGGGGTTTTGTTTCAGAAATCCGGTGGCTTTAAGTATTTGGGTGACAGCATTGCAATATTTTGCACCATATTACAAGGTCATATAATACACTGCCTCAGTGCCCTGAATACCACACAGGAATACTTCAAAATTTAATATCATGATGTCCAAAATGCTTCTGGGACTCTTTAGAGCACCTCATGACCTACCCAAGTAAGATACAGAACAGATGGAAGGCATCTGCACTGGTGCTAGACTTCAGGATTGCTCAACAAGGTACTATAGGGCAGAGGGAAGCCTTTCATCTTGTCTTTGTATATAGGGGTTGCTGTAAATCAAAAGAGATAAGCGCACACCTCCCACAGGGCTCCAGGAACAGCCATGCTGTCCATGCTGAAGGGAGGAGAGCTTGCGTAGCACATGTCACTTACGTGTCAGACATGATGTACTAAAGGACGATGGAAGATGCTGAAGACAGTTCAGATGTTAATGAAAATAAGTAGTCAGGAAGATGAAGCTAGGCAATCATGATAGGTGATTTCATATCATATCATATAAAGCAATCCAGGTACATCAGGAGAAGCCCACTGAATGAAATCTATTAATAAGCAGCCACCAGGCACCCTACTCATCCCAGCACTCAGGTACTCCATACAGGTGTCCACTGTAATTACACCAGGAGCCACTGTGTGACACAGTAATGACTCATGGTGGGAATCAAATATCTAAACTCAGAACAAGGTGTGACTTTGGATCTCATTTTCTATTCAAAAGCAACTGAGACCAAGGTAAGACTCAAGCAGGCACTTCCCAGGGGTACTTGGCATGGTCTTGCATGTACATGTGAGGGAACACAGTGACCATCAGGAGAAGGGAAGAGTGTGCAGTCAGCAGGACCTGTCCATCTCCCCACCCACCTGGATTAGGTAGCAGACAGCACCACTGAGAAGCATTGGAAGCTGGAAAGGACAGATCTGCCCAGCCTGCTCTGCAGAGATACCCCAAGGACTTTAGCTTTCATTTGGTGCTTCCATTTTTAATGTGACCACAATCACCATGGATGTTTATGGTTACCTTAGGAAATGAATTTTCTACAGTGATTTTCAGAGGGACACTAAAACCAGACTTCTGTGCAATCTTTAAACCCCTCTCCAACAATATCATAACCAGGCCTGCAGCCTTGTAATAATGCCAGCAATTACAGAAATTAACTTGCTGTTAGAAGGAGGTCTAAATATCTTCAGACTGAAGACCAGACTAAGCCACTGATCAGACCATATTCATGGTCTTTTATGGAGAGGGTATTATGATCTTTGATGATTAACTGAGTGACTGATTTCTGCAATCATTAGAGACACGTTAACTTGTACCCCCTGCACAGCAGGTGAACTTTTCCTGCTAAAGAGCTGACAAGAAGCAAATAAAGGACTAAAGAGGTTTCACCTTATAAAATATTTAAATATGCTTAAGTATGATTACTTATTAACACAGCTACGGGAGGTAATAAAGCAATTGATAATCAGTAATGAAATGAAAAAGATTGTTGTTCTAGAATGCAATCTGGAGTGCTCTGTGATTATTTTAGTATTAATCAGCCACGTTATTTGTTACAGGAATACGATTACTACAAGTGACATGGCATTTTCAACCTGGCTAGCTTTTCTGCCCCAGAGCGTGGAAAGTGGATCTGTCTTGCCTGATCAAAGGTATTAGGAAACAGCAGGCTGAAACAGAGTAAATTCAAACAAATATGAATGCTGTGAGTGGTGATAGCAAGCTGCTGCTCCTATTAGTGTGATCCAGAGCCCTCAAGCATCAACCTGGGCTTCTCTGTACTTCAGATCAGGCTGTTCAGGTAGCGCAGAGGCTTGGGTGCCTACAGCCAGGGCATTTTCTCCACCTACCTATGGAGCCTTCTGCCCTGATCAGATCTGGGAGTCTGGGAAGCAGCCAGAGCACTCACTCTTACACCAAGGCACATGTGCATGCTCTAGACGTGCTCTGCCCCTGTGATGTCAGGAGAAATGGGTTCAGCCTGAAGTTTCCTGGGCTGTGCTTTGCAAATAAGTGTTTCAGGCAAGATTTTGACAATCAAACAGAGCAAAATGTGCTTATTGCTGTCAGCTGCAAAGTAGCCCCCAGCCTTCCCCCTGCACCTTCATCTGTGAGGAGCTCCACATCTTATTGAAAGAGAAAGGAAGAGTGGAGGAACAGGAGGAAACCCCACATTTGCTTTGAAGACTGGTCCTATTTAAAACATCAATGCTGCAAAGCAATTCCTGTGTTTATTGCTCAGTTTGGGCACAGGGAAACTGAATTGCTGCACAAAGCTGTCCCTGCACTGCTCTCCTGAGGGGAAAGCTGGTCTAGAGATCAATATGTTCCCTCGATCTTGCAATCTGACAAGTTCTCCCACAACACACATACTGGCAATGAATGACATTTTTGTTAGATATTCTTGTCCTCAAGCCTCTCTATTGAGGAGCTAATAGCTGAACCACTAAATTAGGGGAACTACAGGCTCTGCTTATGATCTGCTGGAGATTTAGTTCTTTGCACTGCTCCTTGACAAGAAATTTGGGATGGAAGCACTATTCCTCTGACAGGCCACTGAAAGTCACCATCACTAATATGTACAGTACTTGAGAAATGCAAGGTATCTACCACTCACCGTTCTAGAGAAAAGTCACTTTAATGACCTCCAAACAGCTCTAGTTTCTGACATACTTGAATCCTATAATTCAAAGCCCAGCAACTGCAGTTGCTGTTCTAGCAAACATGTCACTCCTTCCTCATGCCAGCCAAAGTTCCCCTCTGCAGTGTGCCAGAGACTTGATCCTATCAGAGAACAGCAGCAAAGTGTTTTACACTGTGATGTCTACCCTGAGCAGAGCCAAAAGCTCCAAACACTGCAATCTTGCATTAACAAACAGGCTATATCAATGCCAGGTTGCTGTCAGCTGCTGGTGTAACCTTTGACATCACTCATCCCTCCCATTCAGATTACATGGGACTGAGCCCAGTGATCTTATGCTCCTTGGATCACCATACAAAGACTCAGAGGTTGGATGGAGTCAGTAATCAGCCCAACACACTACACAGATAGTGTTGAGAGAAAGAAGGTGAAATGCTGTTGAAGGAAGATACATGGACTTTAGTGAAGATGCTGAGAACATAAATCACTTGCAGTGCTATGGAGAGCTACAGGTGATTGCAGGTGCAGTAGGACAAAGGATAGATACATGGGCTGCAGAGCACGGTCAGCAAGGGAAAATGCCAGCCAAAGCATATTTACTATAGTGAGTCAGAAAAGAAATTAACCCGGACCACCACATGAGTCTGTAAGACTTCAAACTGGTTGAAAATGGTGGCCAGTCAAGGTTGGTTCTAGTTCCATCCTGTTGTCAAAGGGGATTGAAACAAAGAGGACACAATAGGAAAGAAACAAAGAAGAAAGAATTATCATCCCCTGGATCAAGGGCAAACTTTGGAATTGCTGAAGGGTGGGTTGAACAAAAAGTTAGGCTTTAGTCAGTGGAAAAGGCACCTAGTGCAAATGGTGAACATGTCTGTCACTTCCAAAGGACAAGAAAGAAAATCACAATGATAATATCCACAGAAGCATTTTATTGGATGCTTTGTGGTGAGTTTCTCTTCTCGAAAAGGCATATGAAAAGTACATGAATAGTCTGGACCTAACCTTCTTGCCATGCCCTACATGATTATTGTTTTAATGATGAAAAGGATAAAGATCCAGGACTATTTCTCCATCTAATGTTTTCATGTGTCTGACTGCAGCTACTTGTATTGCTTTTGTTACTTCTTGTCACCCAGGATTTAGGGCAATGTCATACAAGCACAGATACAGAGCTAAAGCAGATTTTATGCATAGACATGGCGTTGCAGGTGGATTTAAGTAAGCATCTTCCAAAGATCCAAAGCATCTTCCATCCTGAGGAACAGACACTTTCCTTTGCAGGGAATTCTCTGGTAAATGTCATCCTTGCAGACTTCATGAGTTTCACAGAGTTGAAGTCATGATGTTAATAGTTGTCTCTCTGGATTCTCACTCTCACAGTCACTCAGAAAGTGACCTTGTTGGTTCTCTATGGTTGGGATGGATGGGATGGATCTCACTCTGTTCAGACACAGCCCTTCTGTCCTGATGTGTGTCTTTTTAACAGGATATTTTGAGGATATTAGAGGTAGAGAGCTTTGCTGGCTACTGAAACGCTCACCTTTCAAACTCTTTGGCCTGTCACTGCTCCCCAGCTACTGCCATCTCCCACCTTCCTCCTGATGATGTTTTTAAAAACACCATCTTTGCTAACAGGTTTTCCACACTGGATCCAGAAACCTCTTCCCAGTTTGATCTGCACCTCCAGGTTGGTTGCAGCACAAAGAGAGGAAATCCTTCATCCACAATTAGTGATTACTGATGGCTGACAGGAAAGGCTTGGGAAGTCTTTGGGTCCAAGAAACATCAGTAAAATCTTATCAGAGTGTGCGCTAGTGTGAGTGTTTGGTGATATCTATGGTGACATCTGCCTGCCTTTCAGTAGCTCCCAGAACCAGAACCCAGCTGTAGCTATAGCCAGAACATCATCATGATTATTTATGATTCAGTGATCAGTAATTCATCAAGATCAGCCCATCATGTTAGATTCTACCCGAAAAAATGCTCCGTTCCATCTAAATCAATGGGTTGGCTGAAGGGGAAAAGGAAAGAATGGAACCATCCTGAGAGAGTGAACACACTAGGAGTACCTGTAGAAACCAGCAGCTTTCTCAAGGTAGTGATTTCTCTCCAAAGGGATGGGAAGCACTGTTGTTGCCTACATTTGAGGTGAAGGAAGGGCTGATGCTTATTGATTATTTTCTTTTCTATGTTCATGTAAGGAAACAATCAAACTTGGAGTGAGGATCCTTGCCATCACATCAATGAAAAGCATTCTTTTGGGCTGTGAGGAAGGCTTTCCAGAGACCAGGGCTCAGCCTGGCCTTGTCACTGATAGTTTTATTCCTGATACAAACACTTTAAAATGCCAATAGTTATTCTTCTGCCTCTTCTTTCTTTTGTGGTTTCAACCACCTGGCTTGTCGATCGCTTCAAGAAGAGCTAATTAAAGGCTGAAACTGAGCCAATGAGGCATCTTCATTGCATAGCAATTTCATTGCTTGGAAATATTCAATTGAATAAAGATGAAAAGCAAATATGGTGACACATCATATTCCTAAGCTCCCTGAAATCCCACCACTCTCCAAGGAGCTCTCTGAGCTGCAGAGACTGGGAGTGGGTTAGCCTTCTAAGGTAAAGATCAGGGTTAGCTTGAAAAAGCATCCATGAATTCGGAGCCCTTCCTGATTCTCTAGCCCGACACCAATTGCAGAAAACTCACAGCGAACATCCCCTCTGAAACATTTCTGGTCCTGCTTTGTTTTCTTGTTTGATTACCATGTGAGCAAACATTCTGCATGCTCTTATACTATTGCTTCAGCACTATTAGCCTTGCAGTGCTGGGTCATTGAATAAATTAAGGAGCACGCTGCTTCTGTGACAAACTGAAGCTTTTGAGCCTTTGCTGCTTTTCCAGCTGTGCCCAGTTCACATAATTGCCCAAAGCAGTGTGAATCCTGACTTTTTGCTGATTTATCCATCCCTGAAAGTAACATGGTTGCTTTGAAGACCTGTTCTGATCCTTCACTCATGCCAGTGACCTGGGAAAGGCTTTTCTCATCTCTAGAGGCCAGATGAGCATTATTGTTCCCAATGGAAGTGGAAGACCATCAGCTGGCCTCCTCTGGAGCCTTTTGCCATGAGTCTGTTTCTCAGACAACAGCTGCAAAACCGAACAGATAGAGAGAGTCCAGGAAACATAACAGATACATTCAGCACCCTGCAAGGGCTGTGGTTCTCCATAAGGCCTCTGTTCTCCTTCTTTGACCTCCATACCAGAGAGACGACCGGTTGATCGTTGTCTTTTCAATAGTTACTGCAATTCTGCCAGGTATTTGCTTACAGCCCCACCACAATTTTAAATATGTTAAAATGCAAAGGAGAAAAATATAAAGGCTTCTGAACCAGGAAAAGGGCAAAGCTGATTTTTAAATGGATTCAATAAATATAAACAAGGAACAGCATGCTACAGTAAGCGATTTCTTTGCGCAGCCGAGACTAAATCAGTTAGGAAGGAGGGTGCATGAGCAGGGGTAGCGGTGGCTGTCAGGAAGGAAGCTGCCAAAAAGGCTGATCCCGAGTGAGAAGGGAAAACGTGGGTGATGCCAGGCACTAATTTACTGCCAGTTGCTGTTTCTGATTGCTTGCTTCCCACCCACCCTCTTTGCCCGAGCTTACAAAGCAGCAGATGTGGGCAACAGCATGAGTGTTAGACCTCCCCATCACTGCACCATGCTTGCCTGTGTTGGAAGAGACCTACAGTCGGAAATACCAGCCACAGGGGACACGACAGAGTGGAAACATCTCCATTGGTGAGGAGTGGCATATTTGGGTTTGTGTGGCGTGCTAGCAGCATGGAGAGAGGCATTTATGGGTTGAAGGGAGAAGACCACCAGCAGAGCAAGACCAATGCATGCACCCATTCATGTTTCCACCAGTAAATGGTCATGCAGAAGGACAAAGGGGAAAGTGGGCAGTCATGCCTGGATGCGTTCCTCCAGCTAAACACAGCAAACAGTCCTCCAAGCCCCTCCTCCCTCAAGAACCGCTCCAGTTGAGACCTGAGCTGGGGACCCCAGTAAGTAGCATCCAGCCTCCTGAATAGCTTTGGTGCTGCACGCTACCCACTCCTGGCCCTGGCGCAGTTCTCTCATGCAGCGTTTCTTCACCACCCCCTTCTCTCCCGGCCTTGGCCACAGGGCTGACCTTCATCTCTTGGGCCTCCAGCACCTTCTTGCCATCCCAAGCCCAGCTGCGCTTGGTGAAGTAGTTGACGGTGGCAAATTCGATCAGCGCAGAAAACACAAAGGCATAACAGACGGCTATGAACCAGTCCATGGCCGTCGCATACGCCACTTTAGGTAACGAGTTTCTTGCGCTGATGCTTAGTGTGGTCATGGTGAGGACCGTGGTGACGCCTGGGGATACACAGCAGGAGACAAAGATGGTGTGAGACCATACACTTGTACCCACCCAGTTTCTTATCAAACCACACAGCTGGCATTTCCATCATGGAGATTTAGGAGCTAAAGCCTAAGCTGTGTGGCCCATATTCTCCTTATAATTGAGGGAGCCTTACCCAGTTCAAGTCTGTAGTACAATTCATGGGATAATATATAATACAATAACAGCTAGATGGTTGGGAACTTCATGGATGACTAGAAACTGGCCACAAATCCAATGTGGTTCTCTCAAAATTATAGAAAGAGTGTCTCTTGATCTGCATGGATGAGCACCCGGATCAGGGTCCTGCCAACACAGCCAGGAGCCCAGTAGTAGCCCAAGCTGCCAGAATGAGTGTCACAATGATTCATCTTTAAAAGGTGATCTGTTGCAAAATGCCTTTTAAAGCTTTCTTCATTAAAGCAAGCAACCATTGCTATCCATTTTCCCCAATAATGCGCTTTTCAATTAAAAATACATTAAAACCATTATTAAAATATTGACTAATTTTCTCTTCCTTTAAGCCATACTCCTGATAATTGAAGAGTTTCAATAACATTGTTGACAATACTTTCCGAGAGGCAAAAACCCAGGAATAAACAATTGGAGTTCTCATTATTTTCTTAATAGGAAAGCAAGGCAATTTGGGAGCAAAGACATTTTTCACAAAGGTAGGTTTTAATTTTTCAGCCATTGGTCAATCTGAGCTGCTGCTTGAGGAAAACTGTCTAATTGCAAATCTCAGACAAGCACAGGAGGGAATCACATACCCTCAGAGGAGTCTCCCACAATGTTGGGAGTGCAGGATACTCCAGAACCAATGCAGATGCAAGAGTTCACTTGGGGCATAGACAGATATTGAGTCTGATGTGCACTCTGTGGGGTTTAGTTGCAAGTGATTCACAGATGGATGAGTGAGGAGAGTTCATCAATGACTCTCTATATGTGTGAGCTGGTCCTATTTTC
Source organism: Psilopsiagon aymara (assembly GCA_024733675.1). Classification (NCBI taxonomy): domain Eukaryota; kingdom Metazoa; phylum Chordata; class Aves; order Psittaciformes; family Psittacidae; genus Psilopsiagon; species Psilopsiagon aymara. The sequence goes on from JANRGW010015667.1 coordinate 38,246, forward strand.
CACGTGATTTCCCTCTGACCTTCCCCTTTTTCCATTCTGTGGGATGAAAACACCAAGAAATAGGTACTAAGGGGTTGTACACTCTCCACTGTTATTACTGTGTTCAATGCAGTACTTGCATTCTGAATCATGCATACCAGCTTGGTCATAATAACCACCTAGGTCCCTGGGGACTGCTGTAGGATTTGCCTCACCAGGGAAGGGAAAGCAACCTGATGCTAACAGGAGAAGCTGGGGTCAACTGTAAATTATAGAGCTTGTTCATGACCTGCATTTCACAAGCCCCACTAAACACAAAAACCATAATGATTCCCTTCTAGTTCATTTAGGAGGGTGCAGAGCCACCCTTGACCCTCTCTGCGTCACATTCCAGACCGCAGCACAGGAACAAGGGCTTGGGGAGAGGGTCCAGAAAAGAAGACAGTAGTCTTGGGGGTTTGTGGGATCATTTCTATCATGACTCCTGCTACAAAGAAAATGCTTCATGATCTTTGAAGCTGCATCACTTTCTGCGTTATTCAGAACCAGAAGCAGGTGGAACCATATATCCCCTCTCTGCCTGGTGATTTTTGTTCAATATACTCTCTGTTAAGTGGTACCTGCTGAGCAATGTTATTTCTAGGAAATCCAAACCTACAGCATCACACCTGGTCTGTGAGCATGCGTGTGTAGATCCTGAAAGAAAGGTCTTGGCAGTAAAATATGAAGCAATTCTTTTATTACTGTTTGTAAAAGCTATTAATGTATGAGCAATGCCAGCCTGACACTTTGCCTTGGAGAGAAGATCTGAAACCAGGTGCAGGAAATAATAACAATATATTTACCATGCAGTTCTACTGCCTCAGGCCAGGAACTTCGCATGTGGAGCTCTGACCAGGGTCATGATAGCAATTTCAGAAGCAGAGCTTTAAATGTCTCCTCATGTATCTATCCTCTCCTCAATTCAGAAGCCAATACAGATAAGCAGACACAGCCAATTGCATATAATTAGATGATCAATACCTTGATTACTGTTAATATTTATGGCTTGGCTTGTAGCAGAAACATGGACAAGAGTATTTTTTTGCAGTGATTCAGTGGAACCAGGGGCAGTGGAAGACACTGAGAGCTATTCTGGGACATGGCAGCAGTTTCACTAATGCTGTTCAAGGCCCGGAGAAGGCCAGCTCAGCTGCTTGCTGTATCTGCCATCATTTATGGTGCCTTTCTCTCCGACCTGAAAGGGTACCCCGTGCTCCTGGACTCACCAAAAACCGTTCGGGCAGGGACAGACTCCCTGTTAAGCCAGAAGGAGACCTGGGACAGGATGACCGTCATAATGCAGGGTAGGTAGGTCTGGATCACAAAGTACCCGATCTTCCTCTTGAGGTGGAAGTGTGTGGTCATGACAACATACTCCCCTGCAGAGAAAGCCAGTTTGAGACGCTGAGCCACTAGTACTCTCCAGGATGGGGCCAGCTGGCCAGCAATCCATCTCTAAACCATTAAAGATCCATCCTGAACAAACTTTTAAGTTCTAAGCTGAAATGTCAGCGTGTGTGTCCTGCTCCTGGTTGACATGCCCTGGTTATCTTACGGTACTGCAGGCTACACTGACAGCAGCGTAAAGGAAGAACGAATGCTGCAGCATGCCATTGGCACTTACTCTGCATGTCCTGCATACACAACCAGGTGTGTGCCCCAGTGTAGTCTTAGTGACTACCACACAGCATTTATCCATTCAAAAAACTTCTCTGGAGACTTCTTAAATTCACTACAAAATGGTTACGGGACAAAGACAAATCAATGCTAATAAAGAATATGGCAAGAGGCCTTCTCTGTTTTACCCCTGGCACAAGAGGCCTCTTCCAACCCAGCTCCCATCTCTTTTCTGCTCCAGGCAAGGGAGCTACATTGCGGGTAAGATCCCTTAAGCCTAGAGAGATTCTAGCAGTGCTTCAGTAGAATTCCAGAGCAAAGGATTGTGTTTCCTCTGACAACTCTAAAAATATGCCACCTTTCCCAACTGTAAGCATCTCAGAAATCAGGGCAAGCCCTGTTACTAAAGGTCTGGCTGTAAATCAAAGAAGCAGCCATCCCTATTTTCCTTCAATGCCTTATTCCTCTACGCAAAGCTCTGGATATTTTGCTGGATTAGTGTGCCTTTTTGTTGTGAGCGTGGTTCTGCTAAATCATTACACACAGGAGCCTTTAGCAGTTTTCTTGCCACTTCAAGTTATTAATCTGTGCATTTTACTACAACTTAAGTAGGGAGATCGGCCACATATTATGACATTTAGTTCCCTGGACTCCCCGCATTTCCCCAAGGGAGATGCTATGAGTTGTTACACACAGACACTATTAAAGTCACGTGCACCAGAGAGGAAGTATCTTTAAATGAGAGAACTACTGATGCATACAGAGGGAAAAATAAAAGAAAATAAAAGAAGAAAGATGAGGGACACACATGAGGTAACAGAGGCTGTCAGTACCTGGATTCAGAGGGGAAGGGAGGAGCAGCAGATGGGAGAGAAAGATGATTAATATTGGTCATTAATCAGAGAAAAATTTAGTTTGAGATAATCTTTTATTAGCTATGATAATATTTATGTGAGCAGATGCAGTGAAAATCCCACTGAATGTTATGTTGCATTCACCTCCCCTGCCCAAAAAGCCCTCCTAAGGGACTGGAAAGGGATTCAAGACAAATGAACCTGCAGTACCAAGAACCAGCTGGGCAAGGTGGGCAAGTTTTCCATATAACACATCATTCTTAGGTGCTTCAAATCAGTTTTCTAGAAGGTATGGGTAATAAGGCTCTTTCTAAAAGCTAAACCCTTTACTGCCTCTTAGTGACTGCTCCAGATGTCCGCCAGCCGTATTCTCCCATAAGATGTGGTTTGAGAAGCGCTGCCCACAGGTACTGCCTCTATAATAATGCCAAATAGTGACATTCAAAGCCCATGGGTCTGGGTGTGCTCAGCCCACACATCGCATTATGGTCCCACAAATACCTGTGCTGGATCGAACCATCTCCGTCCCAACAACGTGGCCCAGCAGGTCATACTGGTTCAGGCGAGATCCACCCTTTGCTACTTCCACTGATTTATCCTTCCCCAGTGTCCAGGTGTAGATCACCTCTGTCTTTGTGTAGGCATCTATGGAGGAGAATGAAGAATGAGGTTTGTGCTTCTCCTGACCTAAAATATACCAAAATTAGCCTGTAGCCAAATTAGTCCTTGCTGTGCATTCCTCAGAGCCACATGGCTAAGCACAGCCAAGCATGGCCAGAAACCAGGGCTGTTCAGCAACTGTTAAATCAAATGAGCAAAAGGGAGCTTGGGTATTCAGAAGGGAGCTGGAAGAGGGGGCAGAGCGCAGTTGCTGAAAGACACGCTGTCCCCTTGTCATGCTGACTCTGCAAGGGCTGGCTCCAAGCAGAGACGAGATAGGAAGGTGTCCAGACCAGCAGGCTGCTGGGGCAGCAGGACAGCCACAGCTCTGCCGTGCCAGGGATCTGGCAGCAGGTGGGGAGAAAAGCTAAACACAAATGGGGTTGAATTTGGGTTAAACAGCTACAAACCTCTACCCTAGCTCAGAAGCAGCCCCTTGCAAGCCCCTCAGCTTTGGAGGTGGCATGTCCTCCCACCAAGGTGCTTTTTCCCCTGCATGACCCTGCGCTTGCCAGCCTCCAGGCCGAGTCACCAGGCAGTGAGGGAGGGCAGGACTGAGAAAGCCTGTCCACACATCACAAAAGAGACAGCAGGCAAGTGCTGCTGGAGCTGCTGCTTAGGGCAGCACTGGGCTTGGGGCCAGGGCATCCTTCCAGGAGCCTGCGAGTTTTCCTCTCTACCCCACCTGCCCAATTCCCCGTATGCAAACACCTCTCTAACACGGTCACCATCACCTTCACAAGCTGTTGTGATCAAACCTCTACTTGTCCTCATAGCTCCCCCAAGAGTGCCTGCATGCTCTCGGCTTTGCCAGTCATGTGGTATCCCGAAATTGAGTCTCTCCAGACTCTACTAGGAGCTCCTTTCCCCCATAATGCCCAAGCTTCCTGTCCATAACCACTGCACACTGTCTTCTTTTGGCAAGAACAAAGTTTACTAAAACAGTGTTTTAATTCATTTTTACCACCTGCTTCTCCTATTAGACATTAAGGAATTCTTTGGCTGGGGTCAGGTCAAGCAATACGTCAGGTCTACTACAGAAACCTCTCATCTGCTTTGTAGAAGATTGTGTCCTGAGTCAACCAGATTCCTCTGATCTCTTTAAAACAACTACTGTTACCCCTGCACTGAAGGTTCTGGCAAACCTGCTAAACACCAAGCAGGTGCTGTGCAAAGTGAAAGGAGTGGCTTTGGTGATCAGCCAGTGTTTCTCAGCATACCAGCCCATTGTCTAAGCACTTGTGATGCAGGCTGGCTCCTCTCATCCAACATTCTGCTTTTCCAACCGTGCTTCCAGCTCTCAGCATGCTTCTGGAGACCTCCATCCTCCTTCAGGCTTAGCTTTGTACAGCTCTGGCAATGCTCTTCCTCCTTGATGGGCACCACCTTCTGCTCTAGCAGAAGGGTTCACCCACCACCACTCTCAGTCTAATGAAGGAAACCTACCCACAGTTGTCTACATATCTGGTCAGCTGGGGCAGTGTGTCTGGAGTCATGGAGGCATGGCATGGGTGCTTGGAACATATTTGATTCCATGAAGCTGTTTTGGTTCTGCTCAGTGCCTTTCTTGCAATGCAATCTAGTCCAATCCAAACAAGAACAGCTCTTTGACATTTGGTGGAGCTGATAACTTCAGCAACACCTCCTGCTAGCCTGGTCTCAGACAGCTGCTGTACAAATGTCCTATGACTGGCTTAGAAACAGTCGTTCTTTGCTGCATACATCTATTTTCTAGGGAGCATGTGATAGATAAAGCCATCGCCTTCACTGCACTGTGTCCAAGGAATGATGCAGGTGGGCTGCATCTGAAATGCCAGATGCCCTTACTTCTCTTGCAGCTCTCCCCCTTCCCATTGTGGGTGGTTACTATGGTGGCACAGGGCCAGAAGGCAACTGATGAGCCATTCATCTTGTGGGGATCACTGGAAGATGGTCACTGAGGCAAATTTGTCTATCCTTTGAATAGCATGTGTCTGGCCCTGGCATTGTCCTTCTACTTGCTAATCTGACCCACTCTAAGCTTCCTACAAATGAGCAGCTTCCAGCTGCAGACAGATTTTTGGTGCAAAAACTAGTTTAATCCTACTCCAACACAGGAGAGGTGAGCTCAGGTGCTTTGTGGATGGGTACTTCAGAAAGAACCATGCTAATGTTAATCAGGGGCAGCTCGCTGAGCTGTTTGTGTCAAAACTCTCATCATTCAGGGGCCAAATCAGTAAGAACTCAGAAGAACCCCAAAGCGTGTAGCAGAAATATGTACATTAATCTCTTTTCCTCACCAAGAAACATTATAAGCAATTAAATGTGGAGTAATCTGCCTTCCTGCAAGTCTTGTTATAATCCTAGAATTTAGGCCTGAGGTACGAGACTTTATATCCTTCCTCACAAGGTCAATTAACATTAATAATTCATTCTTCTCTAAGGCTTGCTATTTTACTGGCCTTAGTGATGTCTTATGGCAATGAGTTCCACGTTTAATTAGGTGCTGCCTAAGAAATAACTTCGGTTTAGTACTTCTGAGTAATCCAGTTCCATGGATACATTTTTTCATAAGGCAGAGGGGCAGATGCACATGATAAAGATTATTTCTTCTGGTGTCAATCAAATCTTTCAACTTGCTCCTTAGTTAGCTCCCAAATGACTACATTAAGGAAGTATCAGTCTAGAAAGGGTGTAATTCCTCTGTTCCCTTAGAGTTCAAAAGGGAGCTTGCTATTGGGGGCTAATTCTTTAGTCAGAGATGGATGACTCTTCCATCTAACATAGACTGGGAGTGGTGCTCAGTTCATTGGGGCTGGAGGAAACTCCAGGCAAGATGGGACTAGGAGTTTATTTCTACATTATTGCGAACTAATGGCTTGGAATTTGGTTCCCACTCACTTTAGGAACAAAACCAAGAGAGCTTCAACTTGCATGCGGGAGAGAAAAGGGAACCTGCTCCTACGCAGTGTATGGGAAGCCCAAGCAGAGGAGCAGCTGCAAGCCTGCAAGGCTGGGACTGCTTTCAAGTCACCAGCAGCCTCCAAACCTTCTGCAAACCAGGACCCTTGGGTGTTGAGACTGAGATTCCCAGAGTTTCCAAGCCTTTTACTTGAGACCAACCTGCCTGACAGACAGAAAAGGAGCCAGGGCTTTGTAAGCTCCATTGGAGCATGGAGCCACAGCAACCAGAGATTTCAGGCTCTCCTCAGATGGGCAGTTGTGGTGCAGGGAAGCTGTACAGAACACCCAGCAGCAGACTTTGCTATCTTCCCAAACCTGTCCTCCCAGGATCACCTTGTGATGAAGGGAAAGCATCTCTGAATTTTCCAATGAATTTTCCAGTCCTGCTGAGGCTGGCAGCACAGGAGAGGCAGCCCTGGCCACCCAAGGCAGAGAGGGCAATGGGAGCTGCTCTTCCCACTTCCCTACTAAACTTAACTGCAAAACCAGAGGTGTCCAACCCACCCTGTGAGCCTGAACTGACCACAGGTTTGCTGCTGTCCATTTCTGACAATGGCAGGAATTGAATGTAGGAAATACCAGAAACAAATTCCTGTCACATTATCATTAGCAATGATTCATAACACTGCTACCAAAATACAGGAAAACACCAGCCATTCATAAGACTGTTCTTTAGCTCGGTACCCACCTCCTTGCAGAGGTTGTTCAGGGTACTTACAGCTCCCAAATTTCAGCGGGCAAGCATGCACATCCATTGGGAAGTCCTCCAGGTGCATGGGGCACTCTGCATGAATTGTTAACCTACAAGACAAAACACAGGGTATGATCAGAAACACACTCCTGTGGAGGCTCCCACCCCGCCCTTCTGCCATGTGTCTTTGACATGAGTCCTTCAAAGGTGACAAAGGCCTCAGTGTGTCCACTCACCTCTGGGTCTCCAGGCCAACACCTTTGGAGGGACCAGCAGGCACACAGACCTGGCGATCTTTCCCAGTGTATAAACCCAACCCTATTGACTGAGTTCATCTTTATCCACTCAGTGCAATCAGAGTATCTGCCAAAGCCCAAGTGTTCTGCTTGTTTATGCACTGTGAACAAAGAGCTCACTAATGCCTGGGGCCAGGAGATGTCTCATGGACTATGCTGGAAAGCAGAGGGAAAGAGCTTCCAGGGAACATGGCCCGCTTTTCCTGGTGGTCTGGAAGGAGTCGAGGGCAGGAAGGTTGTTCAGTCAGGAAGCCACAGTGTTACTGGGCTTGTGGAACAGAGTTAGTCAGACCCATGAAGTCCCTGCAACTTCAGCCAGTCAGAAGTCATCGTGTTCACAGGTAATGCATGAAGGGAGCTGGCCTCGCAGCCAAAGGTGGAAGTAATACAGACATTCCTCTTCCCAGGTGTTCTTCCTTGTCCAAAACCTCTCTGCTTTTCCTTGGTGCATGACAGAGTGTGCTGGCTCTAATTAGCAGATAATTAAGTGAGCTGTGGAATCAATCACCACTCAGGAGAGCACCCACATCCCCTTCTGTCCCGTGTCCCCCCCCCGGCCTTACTCATCATCTTCTGCCGCTGGTGAAGGACTCCTCAGCACCCTATGCTTTATCTAGTGAAACATCAAAGTGTCAAACCAAGAGGAATGTACCTCACTTCATAGACAATTACCACTGCCCCTGCAGCACTGGGGTAAAGAGCCTGTTGCAGAAATTCTCACCTTTACTGCTTACCCTGGGCAAGGGAGCTTTATGGCCAGATAGCCACAAAGGTTTGTTTCATTGCTCAGATGACCTGTACAGGTCCAGGCATCTGAGCCCTGAAACATCATTACAAAGCCCAAAAGAGCATGTGAAAAACAGTCAAGCTGCCAGCAATCACACAATCCAGCTGTTGTATCCTTTGGCTCATCTGTCCCAGGCACTAGCAATAAGTTATGCAGAACTCTCTTGAAATCAAACCCCAACTCCTCAGGTTTTCTCTTCACTCTGCTGGCACAATGGCACCAAAAGTGGAACATCCAGGAGAGAAACCATGTTTTTCTCTTTTAAGTCACAGGAAGTCCTTTGAACTGCTCAACACAATGGCAAGAAGCGTGAATCAGGCTAAAGATACCTCTCCCAGGGCTGACTACAACAAACCACTTCAGCTTCGTTCTCATGGTTACCAGGAGCTTAGCGAAGCCTTTGATGTGTCATTAGAGCCCCTGTCGTTACCTGTGCTGTGCTGCAGGATGAGCGAGAGTCTCAGTCCAATTTCTGGGACGCAAATGCAATAATCCCTTGGTGTCTGTGTGGTACAGCAACATGACAGCACCCTGCACAGCAGAACCGACTCTATGTTTATGCCAGGGTTGAGTTTTGTCCTGATTTCTCCTCCAGGAGATTCATTAATAGCCACAGTCAGGCCAGATAGTGTTTATGGTTTAGGCTGCATGAATCTAGGTTAGGTTTAATTGCTGGGGTTTGAGCTTGAAAGCCAAATTTCTTCTAGTATCCTTGTGCTGGATCTGAAAGCAGTGAATTCAGTTTGCATCCTCCCCCAGACCCTGGGGATTTCAGCCCATGATGGCAGAAATGCAGTGAGATAAGGTGATCTCTGAAGATTCCTCCCTCCTGGGACAGCTTCCTTATAAAAGTCTACCTGCACAAAAGCAAGTCTGAAAACACAGAGCATTTCTGTCTTTGGATCCACTCTGGAATCTATAAGACAGGGAAAAACAGGCTGTGCAAACCTCATCTTGCCTATTCATCTGCTTAGTTTTGGTCTGTTTAGGTCTGTTGTCTCAGATCAGACCTGATGTGGGATGCAGCCAAACAGCTGCCAGGCCATTCTACCCAGAGGAGCTAGCTCTGGGATGTCCCAGCTGCTGCTCTGGCAGAACGGAGAATGATGGTTGTACCTCCATCGTGTGGAAGAACTCTGCAAGCTCCAGCTTATGTCTCTCACAAGTTGCCAGGGGTTAAAAACTGAGACGACAACCCAAAGCCTTTGCTGGGAGACACACTGTGAAGCTCTGTGATTTCAAAAAGCAGCCTGGGAAACTCAAAGCCCTGAGCACACTGCAGTACGTACAGCACTTGTTATCTGGGGTTCAACAGCCCCAGAAGGGTTGCATACGTCCTGGCTGCCTTTACTCAGCTTTCCCTCCTGCTCCACCTCTGCCTCACTCAGGAGTTCACCCACCGCCCTCCCCAAGTGCTCAAGTGCAGCCGCTAAGGACTTCACGTTGTCTTTAGCAATACAGGTTCCCTTGCAAAGCCTTTGGGTATGCAGCTGAATGTGTCAGCCTGACAGCTAAAGAAAACATCCTTCAAGTGCGTAGCTTGAGCACTTACTGTCTTGGAACTGCTCTGACAATAACTACCAATCCTTAACATGCCACTCTGACCGTGCCCGTGAAGAACAGGAGAGCTCTTAAAAGCCTGGCTGCACAGAGTTGAATCTCATCAGCATAGCATTAGGCTTTCACTATTTCCATATGCTTCAAGGCCAGGAAGAACCAGAACATTACCTATGTGCCCCTCACAATTGGAGCCAGAGAGTACATCCAGAGATTGCTGTGGCAGCTGAGTTTTTGTCTGTATCTTATGTAAACCCACACACAGTTCCCTGTTTGTTGTACTCAGGTATGACACCAGAGCTTTGATGCCCTAGCTGGGCTTTTGTGAACTACTTGGGTCTTGTTTGAGCTCCACAAACAAGACTGCAGAGGCAGGGCTAGGTGATAACACAGTGTTGCCCGTGCCTTCTAAGGCAGCTGGAGAAGCAGGGAAGAGGCAGAGGGATCAGTAATCCTGCTCATTCCTCAGCAGTCAGGCGGATGGGAATAGAGCAATGTAATTTTGTGCTGCGGTCACAAAGGCCATCTTGTTATCCAGCTGCCAATGCCCAAGCCAGTGATCAGATGCTTGCACCGTGATGTTGCACCAATCCCTGCCGTGACTAAAAGAAATCTCTGGATGCTCAGCTACAGCTGGTGTGTGACTCCTTGAAGTTCAGGTCAGTGATAAAGAGGCTCTCTCCAGGAGCTATAAATATTGTCACACAGGTGTAATTCTGCTGGATGCACGCGTCAGAGTTGCTGTTCCACCAGAGCAACTTCATTTATAAATGTAAGCCTTGACTAAGAGAAGTTGGCTTTCACAGCAGGATAAATAGGAAGAGACATGCCTCTAATTGTGCATCAGCAGAACTGATTCCTCAAGGATATTGGCTGGTACAAGGTAAAGGAGGAGGATGTGTCTCAGGAGTCAAACTGCATGGCAATGTACCAGTCTAGACTGAGCCTGCAGAGCACCACCTGGGCAGCCTTGTCAATGCAGGGGAAATCTGGCACAGCCCAAACTCACTCCCTAGTCAGCAAAAGAGACTCTTTGGGATTTGCACTTTTCTGGATGTCAGCTCTGTGGGGCTGAGATTGGCTTCATGCTCCTGCTCTTTCCTTTGGGAAGGACACGAGATGTCCCTGGGCATGGGGAAGAATGGCAAATATACCACTTGGACATAAACTGTGAGTCTCCTCTCAGCCCTTTCCTGGGAGGAGGTTTCAAAGCACTTAACAAGTGAGGGTGATTCTGTCATCATCGTTTAGCAGGAGAATTGAGGTGCGAGTGCCTAGGAGTGGCAGAGCCAGGTAGGACATGGTCTCTGAGCCTCAGCCTGATGCACAGTCCTGGAAGATGCAGTCTGTATCTTTGTATCTTCCTCTCTGCACCACATTAAAAGACCCTCTGTGACCCTGGACAGGCATTTACGGTAGCAGCAGAGAGAAGGGCAAATATCAGATGTGCCAGAGCAGATATCCCTGATATGTTGAACTGCAAACACAGAAGGCCCTTGCTTCACCCCAACACACTATCCTGTGCAGTGGGTAGTGCTTTCCAGATGATCATCTAATCACCTCTAACCACATCTCCATACATCAGGCCGGTCCAATGCTGCTTGGATCTTCACAGCAGCAGCCTGTGCTGGGTAAGGAGCAGATCTTCATGCACTACAGCTCCTGGTACTGTGCCATATGTGACAAAAGGCCTCATATCCAGTCCTTAACCCTTGGGTGTCTATGAGTGGGCTTTTCATTTATTACAAAGCCTCAGAAGTAGATTCAAGGGGCACCTGCAAAGGGGGCTCAGATCCTCCTTTATCCCCCTTTCTCTGGGAGATAGTGAAACTAAAGGATGAGTTGCATTTATCTAAAAAATCCATGACTCCATTTCCTTCAAGAAGCTCATTCCCAAGAGCCTTGTGGTGCTGCTGCCATCCTGGCACCTGCCCAGTCCTAAGCGGGGAAGTAAATGCAATTCTTTCTCAGTCACACAAAGCTTGCTGAAGCTAATAGCTGTTTGCTGAATAAAGAAGTGAAATGATGTGAAAGCCCTGAAATTGAGTCCTTCTTTTGCTGTTTTATGCCAGTAGCTCCTATAATACTTTACAGCCAAAGATACAAATGGGGGAGTGTTAGTCATCCACATGCAGGTCAGAGAGCCGGGAGCAGAACTGAGCCCTTAAGTCAGGTTGGACTTCTCCCTTCATTTACCCCATCTGCCTCAGTAACGTGAGATCACTGATGTGTGGAGACCTAACCCCCAGGGCACTGGCAGGATTAGCTCATATTTGAGAACTGCTGCACAAAAGCAGAACACTTTATCAATGTAGCCTGTAAAACTTGCTGACGCCATGTAGATTCACAGCCAGCTTAACTATGAAGAGATGAAATTCTGCCTGGTCCTCCAAAAACAGAGGTGAAAGTGCAGCATCTCAGCATACAGAATCCATAGTGAAGCCTGCTATTAGTAGGATCAGCTTGAAGATAGGCAGAGAAAGTAATTTATGAAAATAAAGCTTTACACCTTTCCAAAACCAACTCAGTACCTTTCTTGTGCACCCATGAGCAGCTTGCTGTTTCATCTATAAGCCCATTTACCTCGGAAGGTGAATTAGTACATCAACCCCAGGTGGGAAACAGTATTTACATGGCTGAAGACTTAACAAGCATACAGGAGTATCTGAATAGTTGCAGAACAAACATACAATTATCCCAAAGGCATTTCTCTTAATGTTCTCCACCTATTGCAGCTTAGTGGTAGATGTATATACCAGGGCTGTTCGCGAGAAATATAGAGAAGGTGACTGCCCAAGCATAGTTCCCCAAGTGACTCATGTTTTAAAAGGTATGCCCCGGTTGCTGGAGCTCACAGTGGGGCTGCACAGGCTGCATCACTACCTGGGGTCTCATGTTGCAAGGCAACCTCGTGTTCAGGGTTTCCACTGAATGCTCAGTGATTTTTTCCTAATGATGTGCATTCATTACACAGATTTGGATTTTTGATTCCATGAAATAGGAAACACCCACTCCTCATTGTTCAAACAAGCAAGCTTGGTCTCATTAGGTGTTTCAAATAGCTCTGGTGTAACATCCTGAACAAATTTAGCTGCTGGAGAATAACAAATTCTCCCATCCTGATGCTCCCCTACCAATACAGGAAACCTGACTTCATATCTCATCAGAGCTCAGGAACAAAAATAAGCTGGGTGGTGCACCAATTCCACAAACTATAGAACCCAACACTTGTACCTCTTCACATAAAAGAGAAAAGTCAACATGACAAAGCTACCTGTAAAAACGTGCTGAAGTTGAGGATCAGTGATGCTACATAGGTAGGAAGCAAGGATAGCCAGCAAAGCAGCAGCATGAGACTTAAGTGAGTTAATAGATTCAGTGGAAGTCTGCACAAACCCTGCTGTAATGAAGCAGGAACCCTGAGGATGGGATTCTGAGGTCACATCCTTGCCTGCATGTGCATATAGACCTAGAAGGTCGTGGCCCAGCAGATACAAACTTACCTCATGGTGTACAGAAGGGTGCCATTGTCCACCAGGCGCAACAGCTTGTTGGGTGTTGTCATGTTATGAGCAACAGATTTCTTCCCGTTGTGGAAGAAGGTATCAGGAGTCCAGATCTTACTGGCCAGCAGGTTATTCAAGGGAAGTATTTTCATGGGACCATCAAACTTCAGCCTTTCATCTCTCCAGGATTGCCGGAAAAAGACATCAATAGTGTATTCCTTTGTGCAGAAAGGAGAGGCAAAAGAAGTCTTGTTTTACTCAGCCCTTCATAGCAAACAAACTGCTTCAAGAAATGATACATCTCTTTGGTCATTGAGCTTGTGTTTGGTCATTGACACTGTGTTTTAGCACACTTTGGTTGACATGAAGTGTGATGCAATAAGAATTAGGGATTAGTGGTAGCGGAGAAATCTGTGGAGGAGACAGGGCCTTTACCACACTTTGTATAATGACTTACATATGAAGCCAGCATTTGTGTTCCAGTGTTTCTGACCATGGCAGACAAGCAGCAATACATCCTCCGCTGGCCAGTAGCCAGTCCTGGGGTAGCCCTGATGCACCACCACCTTTATCCAGGTGTTCAGGGGAGGAAGTCTCATGACACTTTCTTAATGTTATTTTGAACCCCAGACCTCTTCTAGAAAAGCAACAAATAAAAGACCTCACAAACTTGCATTACAAGATCCTGTGACTTTTCTTTCTTCCCCTATTTTTTCCCCGATTTTTATTTCTTTTCTTTATCCTCTTTCCTTTTCTTCCCGTTTTTCTTTTATTTCCAGCTGGTGTAGAAAACCATTTCCCAGGCCAAATTCCAGCTGGGGCAATTGGAAGTTGTCTCATTGAGATGTGGCCAAGGCCAGCCCGTTGCTTGGTGCACGCAGCATCAGCAGCCACTTGACCAAGCAGCGAAGGCACTACCAGCTCCACAGCCACTCCAGGGCAAAATGAAACCCATCTGCCCAGTGCCTGGCATAAGGAGCTGCTGTTCCCTATGAGCCAGCCCATGTCCTTTGAGGTTTCATGTCACTTGAAGGAGTCTTCCCCTGTCAGCACAGACTGCAGCACAGCTCACCTCTGCAGCGCACACCTCCTCTTGCTAATGAAGGAGCTCATTAGCTCATGAGGCTTTCAGGGAGAGATGGGAGTTTCAGCTGTGTGTTCCAGCTGTTCTTCCCCTGCCGTTGCAGACTCATAGTCTTTATTTACGGGTTGCTGGAGGCTGCAGGACCAACTAAACTTATCATTGTGAGTGATTTCTTTCCTGCAGCTCTTCTCAGCAGCATTTAAAAGCTGCTGCGCATCAGTTCCCTACAGGTCAGAGGAATTCCTACAGGTTTTGCAGCAGATGGCAGCTGAATGAAAGCATCTTGGTGAAGAAATTCATCCCTGCTCCCTGGTCACAGAGCCACTGCTGCTCAAATGTGAAGTTTCTGGAGCCTGGCTGGGGGAAGGAAAGAGAAGATCCTACACTCCCACAGGCTTTGCCCTAGATTAGGTATTCTGCCCTTCATGGAAGTGATCTTCACTTTGTGGTTTTAAGCTCAGTAAAGGAATGAAACCAAAGGAATGAGCTTACGTGCAGTTCCAGGAAGTAGGTTTGGGAAAGGTCTTTATCAGAAAAGCAAACTTATTCTTAACTCCCTGTTCCAATCCAACAAACAAACAAACAAAGAAGCAAGACTTTCATAACAACTTCCCAGGGTCTGTTTTTCTTCTTTTAGACTACGGAATTATTCCCAAAGGAAAAAGAAATCATATTCAGATTCTTCCCCTCTTTTCTCTACTTCTTTCCATGAGAACATCATTCCCAAGTTACCCCTTCCAAGAAGCACGTTTTGTTCTACTTTGTGCTCTTCTCCACCTTATAGAAGTGATCAGGAACATCAAGACCTAGTCTATCTCCAGAGTCTGTCCACCAAAGTATAAAACTCCCTTGAACTTGGCTTTTCCCTTTCAATTTTCTGTGGGCTGAGGCAAAGCTGCAAGAGCTCAGTACCAAAGATTCAGGTATGTGTCAAGTCCTACCAGGCTCTATTTTTCAAATCAAACTGTAAGAGAGATTAGAAGTAGCTTGGAGCATCTCAGGGAGAAGGTCTACACGTCCTCCTCCATGCTTCACAACCAGCTGCTCTCCTCCGCTCTCCACAGCAGCTTTACCTGCCTCTCCTCCATCATCATAATTACAGACTGTCTGCATCAAGATGTGCAGGAGCAGCTTTCCATCACAGTGAGTAATGGCTGTAGGAGGGACGGGAGCAGGATCACCAGGAGGAGGAGAGCAGGGAAGGAGGAACTTCCTCACTTCCCAGATGAAAGAAACCACTGAAGAAGAGCAGGTTCTCTCCATGCCTCCTAAAGTTTCTCTTTCTCATGCTTCTGAATGTATTTAGCACCAGAATGGCAGGCTAGAACACATTCGCTATGCATTTGTAAAACACATGGAACTAAAGCGCACGAAGGGGAAATAATTTATTATTCTTTAACTGTCTTCCTGATTTCAAATTCATTTTGTCAAATCACATTGCAGAGAATACCTTCCTCTCTTCAATACCTCATATTTCTTCTTCACAGTTCATTATGCACACTCCCTTAATCAAATATGCTCCACCTTGGAAGTAATTATCAGATATTCCCCAAAGGCTAAGATTGCTGAATATATTATGGGTCTCTGCTGTGGTAGGAAAGCAAACGAGATGGAGAGGGAGCTGAGATAAGATTAATGCTCTTGGCTACACTGACACGAACTTCTAACTCTGGAGGGAGCGGTCTTTCCAAAGATCATCCAGTTCATTTTCCTGACCCTGCTGCTGAGAGCAATGCCTGCTCCCTTTCCCAAAGTGTGCTTCCTCCAAGGCCAGGACTGCCCAGAGCTGCCCTGGGCTATGCCAGCACCAAGTCATGTCTGGGACTGGATGTGCAGGAGGCTCTCAGTCCTGACGGCACAGCCAACTCTGTGCGCCTGGGCACACAGAGTGTGGAATGTAAGCTGCAAGAAATGCTCTTGAGAAAGCTCACTATTAATTATGCTCCACAGTCCTGTTTTAATTAGGAGACAAACTGTTGTGGGAATACAAGCCTAAATTCAGACCTCAGGCCTTTTCATTAATAATTTTCCCCGAACATGTCAAAATATTGCAATCAGTTCACTCTTTTTCTTTTTTTATCTCTTTTGCCTCCCTTCCAGTTCAAGCACGAAGGACACTTTGATGGTGAACTGCTCTCTTCTGGCATCACCAGCGAAACAGCCCAGATCCTGGCATCTTCCCCTCTTCACAGGTAGCACCCTCCTTCCTCTACACAGTCAGGTCAAGGAAAGCTGGCCACAGTGTACATGTCTGTCAGGGCATGTAATGGGTGGTGCATGCTACACACAGGTCTTGGTCCTGTGGGCAGACCTCCCCATTTCATTAACTTGCACTAGCAAGAAAGAAAAGGACCCAAATCTGCAACTTGTGCTTGAGTGTTACAAAGGCATTGACCCTCCAAGGTTGGGTTCTGAAAGACCAAAAGCATCTGAGAAACAACCTTAGTCTATCACCCGCATTTCTGGCCTTCAGGAAGGTGATGAGGAGGGCTCATGCCTGGGCAAATAGCTGGGATGCTTGCTCATGTTCTTGTCAGTTAGGAAAACCCCACTTTTGCCCAGATTGTCCACGGATGAGGATGGGACATGTCCACTGATGCTGCAGGAGAAACCATCCCCCCATGAGGCAACCAGCCAGTGGCACCTACCATATCCGTGTCTGAGACAGGGCCGAAACTCGTCACATAAATGTCTGTCTTGACTTCAGTTACACTGTCTGGACAAAAAACAAGAGAAAAGAGGAAAAAAAAGGCAATTAGAAAACTGAATTTGCTTGTACAAGGAAAAGGTTTGGTTGTGTTACATGGTGGGTTTTCCTGCCAGGCGCCTCTCTGGTGAGCCCTCAGCAAGCTGGCATCCTGCTCTCTGCTGTGCCCTGAACAATGGCCAATTTTATCACTCCTAATTGGGCAAATGAATCTCTGATGTAGCTCTGCTCCCTTCCATGCTTACACTGAGGATGACTATGCCCTGCACAGCCAGACAATGCATATTTACAAATTGTATGTGTCTACATGATACATAACATGGTACAGAGCCACTCACTTTCAATACAGAGGTAAGCCCTGATGCTTTGAAATGCCTTTTAATCTGAAATCCCTTTGTGTCTCCCATCCTGATAAACAGCCTAGCAATGTACCAGCGGTTTCAGGAAACCCTGGGTTTGTTACAGCTTCAGGCTTATCTGTATGCAAAAAGAATCAATATTCTGATTGCTTTTCACTGCCATCGTGCTTTTCGCTCTCCTAAAAGCCTTGCTCTGGTGAGTGGCTGCTCTTGCAAAGCTGCTGCTCGCCTGCATCACACTCTCCTCTGCATCCCAGCATGTGCCACCCTCATGGATGCTGAACAGCAGCCTCCCTGCCCCAGTCAAACTGCAGAGCCCCAGATCCTACCCCAAGCACTAAATCCCAGGGGCAACCTTAATCACAGGCCTTCAGGTAAAGATAAACTGAAGTGTTTTGCAGAACACAGCCACCAGCGTGTGTGCTGAGCAGCCTCATACAGCTCTCATTCTTGACTTCATTACAATTTTGGCACATTTCCTAATTGAAATCTCTGCTGCTGTCCCATTTTGCAGGGAAATCAAGGCACAGTGAGTTGCCAGGTTCCTACATGGTGCCCACTAGGCTGTACTGAAAAAATGATGGATGAGGTGCGTTGAGTTTACCATAAATCCTCACCGCTTTAGGGACAGTTCATGCCATTGTGTTCCTTTTGCACTGCATTAGCTGGCTCAGAGCTGCTTTCCCTATGAAAGAGCCAATTTAGAGTCCCAAAGAATTCATGGTTTATGCACATTACCTCATTTGGCCACTGCAGCAGCTTTGCAAGTAGCCTGGATGGTCCATTGCTCAATTCAGTAAAGGAAATCCTTCTGTCCCTTGACAGTTATTTTGCAGTACTATGAAGCTTAGTTTTGTGCTTCAAAGTTCTGTATCCAAAAATAAGATAATACATTCTGGCAGGGTTTTCTCCTTAATAGCTAAAATATACATATACATGCCTTTAGTTATTATGGCTGGAAAGCTTCTGACGCAGCCTTTGGCTGATATTACTGCGCTATATAAGTAACCCTTGATCTCATCTTGATGTGATAAAAAGGAGGTTAAAGAGAAATATGTATGCGGTACACTTTCTGAAACACCCAGAAGCCGACACAACATCATCCTGAACAAAATTAGTTACTTCTGAAATACTTAAAACACTGGGGGTATAGAGAATACCATCTCCAAACAAGTCCCCAAATGAGATACACAGCAGACAAGAACATTTAGTGAAGCGAAGCTCTTTCTGCTAACGCATGCAGTGAGAGAAAGCTAATTATGTTTTAGAGAAAACACAAACTCTCTCTCCCTTCCCCTCCTCCCTTCTTGGCATTCAGTTTGCCCAAGATAATAATCTACAGCCATGGTTATCAGATCAGGATCCATGGTTGTCCCTGGCCAGTGGAGGCAGTCTTTATGAGTTGCAGAAGGAGCACCTGAGGGGGCAGAGAGACAGGAGTCCACAACAGTACCCGTGCTTTACAGTGAAATCCTTGGGTGCAAGGGAAGGGGCTCAGGAAGTGATGAGGAGGTAAAAAGGCAGAACTAGTTTTGGACATCTTTTGATACAATGCTGCTGTCTTTACATGAGCCTTTATGTCTGTGTCCTGCTCTCACAGAGCCTGAGAGACCCTTTATCACTCCTTCAATCAACTGGCAAATCCCATCAAAGATAATGGCATTAATAAATGCCATTAATTTACTAATTACAGCCCAGGGTTGAAGAGGATCCCCATTTCCAGGTTGCAGATGTACCCCCTGGGCCAGGCCGTGCAAACCCACTGAACTTTTGTAGGAACTTTCATGGCAAAAGCTGGACTGAACTTCCCCTATTAATATGTGCTACTAAGGGCAGGATTGGGCTGGGATCCAGAGGGATTTCTGAAATTCAATCGTTGCTGTGCAAGTGGAGATTTCAGCAGAGCTGGGAAATCCGGAGATAAGTAAAACACCAGCAGAACAGAGCAAGCTCCAGCCTCAGAGATTTGCTTCCTTTGTGATCCTACAGCCAAAGAGCATCTGCACTCTTACAGCTCTGCCTGAGCTCATCAGCTCTGTAGTAGTGAGATGACCTCCTGCAGAGAAACCAGGAGCTCCCCAGCCAGCCTCCCCTCTCCTTACCCTCACACCTTCAAACCAGGAGCCTAAACAAGAAGAAACTGCATCTACTGCAGCAAGAGGAAGGTAGAGAGGAGCATCTCCTGTGTCTGGGAAGGGAAGGCAGGGAAATCCGCATCCTTCTCCATCCACAGCCACTCTCACTGCAGCTTGGCTGTCTTGCCCAGTTCTTGCTAAAGATTTAATAGTTACAGACTGCACAGTAGAGAATTAGGTGCTCTCCCTAGACCTGCTGAGGAACATTAAATGGCATTTTCTTCTCCTAGCATTATCCTTCTCTGTGACTCAAAGTTTTTTTACATGCACAAGTGAGTTGAGCATTCGAGCCTGCTGGGGTGGCTGGCAGATGCTGCCAGTCCTGCTTTGTAAGTGGGGAAACAAAAATGGGAGAGACTTGGTTTAGCTGGGAAGCTGGAGTGGAGCAAGGAGCAGAGCTCACCACAGGGAATGGTGCATTGTTGAGTCTCACCGTGCTCCAAGTTGCTGCCGCCTGGAGATTGTCACAAAACAAGAGATTTTCAGGTTCAGTGTTTGAATATGGGCAGAACTTAGAGACTCGAAGGGCATGCCATGTTCCCAGGCCATTTGTCTGAGGCTGATTCCCTTTTTCCATTTATAGGCTCAGTTTATCTCCAAGCTTTGGCACAGCTCTCTTTCTAAAACCATCTGGAGCAAGGGTGTGAGCAGGACCAAGGTGCTGCCGGTCAATCAGAGCAGCCACTCTCCCAACACAGCCCAAAGCCCAGTCCTTGCCAGGCAACGCTGCCTTGCTCCTGCCTGCAGAAATCCCCCACAGCTGGGCAGATCTGCAATGCAAATGTACAACAAAAGCTGTAACATCCCTTCCCACAGTGTTACCATGGCACTCCCTACACCTGCCCGTGCTTTAAAAACTACCCCTCTCCTCCAACGATTTGCTATGCCAGATCTAGCTGCTGGAGCAGGTGATAAACATCCTTATTAGCTCTGCAGAGGGCAGATCCTGCCACCAGGATCCCGCACCAGCAGCATCAATTGCTTCCCTTGTCGCACAGAAGGTGTAAAGCAGCAGTTGTTGCTGCTGAGGTGCTTCAGGGTTTTGATTTCATCCTCCCTTCTGTACTCCAAGTCCCCATGTCCCATCTTCCTGGCCCTGGCTCAAGGCAGACATCCCCTCTTCCCGCAATCTCCCTTTTAAGCGCTCGTGACTCCCTGCACCCATGAGGAGATAGCTATTATTTACACAATGACGGAGTGCTATTTTTACTTGCTTCTTGGAAGCACTAGGAGCATTAGCAGAGCTGGAATACAAATCACACTGCCTCACTGCCTCTCCCCTCGCCAGCTGCGGATGGTAGGGCTGCCTCTACAAGTGATTATGAGAGGCGGGGGGCACGGGGGGCTGAGGAGGCTCTTACCAAACATCCCGCTGCACTCATCAAGTGCTGTTTATTTAAGAATCTCAGCTGTAACATAATCGACTCGGCCGATTGTGTTTCAGCTCTTGAGGTTTGCGGATGTGCTGAACACAGTCGCGTTTCCCAGGCAGGGGTTCCCAGAGGCTACGCCGCAAGATGGAACAAAT
The DNA here is from genome assembly GCA_024733675.1 of Psilopsiagon aymara. Taxonomy (NCBI): domain Eukaryota; kingdom Metazoa; phylum Chordata; class Aves; order Psittaciformes; family Psittacidae; genus Psilopsiagon; species Psilopsiagon aymara. The sequence continues at coordinate 58,991 of JANRGW010015667.1, forward strand.
GCTGTGCCTGCATCCGAGCGCTGGAGGCTCCCAAACCATGTGCACTATTAAAACAGGGGCAAAGCCACTGCAGCTTCATGCAGGGGATTCCTGGCTGCTGCGCTGACGTCAGAGAGGCTGCACAGCCTTATCTTGGAGATGAGATGGATAAGGGAAGAGACGGGGACCTCCTGGAGTCTGTGCTCCAGCTTTGCCCCAAGGATATACAGGGACCTGAGGTTGCTCACAGGCAACAAGCCCATCTGTACTGGTATCTGTGTGCGTGATGGCAAGGCTGAGACTAGAAAAGAGGACAGTGATGTTCAGGCTCTCCTGCACCCAGGGGTTCAAACACTCAATCTGCCCCAAGCCAGCCCCTAGAGGTAGATGTTTCCACACTGGGCTCCCTATAACCTGCTTTGAGTTCCAGCCAGCCCAATATCCTATCTCCAAACTAAAAAGTGCATTAAGAGATTGATAATTTCCCTTAACACCCTCCTAAACTGCAAATGCATTTAGCCTCAGCTCAATTTGATGAGACCCCCTTATTTCAGTGATCCTTTTCCAAGGACCTACCCAGTGTCCCCTCAAATGTACAATATCCTTTGGGAAGGACTCCCGCTAGCCTGCAGTGAGGGTAGTGTCACTGTGAAGGGAGCAGGGATGCTGCATAGCTTTTTCCCAAACACAAAGCAAACACACTGGACAGGATGGTGCTTAACAGCTGACCCAGCATCCCTGAGAAGGGAAACACAAGAAATTGGTTTGTACCAAATCCTACCTCGTGCCTTCTCCCAGATCCCTGCCATGCCTATTAATAAGCAGCAGAAGGTAATTTTTGCAGCTGTAAATGGAAGCTTTTTGGGTGTTTCATTCTTCAGTTTCTCAGCCTTTCACTGGCGTGACTTAATTTTCCTTCCAATTTTAGCTTCTGGAACAAAAGAAGCTTCTATGATCTTTACTACATGCCTCATGAGCCCACTGGAGTCGAGCTGCACCACAACCCAAGGCAGCCTTCGCCTTTGGAGGTCACACAATGCAGTCCCCAGCCAGAAACTCCATCCTCTGTTAGCTCGTCTCTGACAGCTTCAGTTTCATCACACCGGGGCTGCTGCCTTTGCTTTGGTCTCTACCTTGCCAAGTTCCTACCTTGGTTTCTCAGGTGACCTTTTAACCCATGGTGCTGCCTTTTTTTGGGAAGTGGGAACTCAGTTGTATCTCCTTTAAGTGAGCACAGAGGCACTGAAGAATAAAGGGCACATCTCCAGATGAGTGGCATGCAGTACCCTCCCTGTGACTTTGCCCTTGGGACTGCCATGTCAGTACTGGGAGAGGAGTAGGTGCCTGAAGGGAGCTGGTAACCTTGCCTCTCCCCACAACCTCCCTTGAAAGAGCTGCAGAAATGGAGACACATCATCTTCTACATCATCACCCGCACACAAGGAACCGCTGATGTAGCTTTACTGCTGCTCTCTTGCTATGGGGCCATCAAAGCTCTCACATAAAATGCTTTTCTTGCATTTTTTGCTAGGGGGCTCAGGAATAGAAGGAAACATTTCAGTGAACATCACTGCAGTGCAGTTAATGCCTCATAGGCTTGCCCAGCCCAGCCAGGGGATAAAGCTGACTCCAAGGACATAGACTGATGGAGCTCCTGCCACCCAGATGCCAACAAAGCAGCATGAGCTATTGCTAATGTCAGGCCCACAAACATCCCTACTGCACCTGTGATGCTTTCATACCAAGTATCCTGAGAGAAGAGGCTGTGCATGGGTGAGGAGAGGAAGGCTGGGGAACAGAGACAGCAAAGAAACCCAAGGAGGCAGTGGCATTTCCTCCAGTATCTGTGAAAGGGACAGTAGAGCTGGAGGGCAGACTGATCCAGGCAGGTCTCAGCACCACTCCTTCTCTCTCCTCAATTGATTTTGACTTGAGGATCTTAGACAACATACAGAGAAGTCACAGTCAACCTCTTCAAACTCCCATTCCAAAGTGAAAATACATATTGGCTTGCCTTTTAGTGACTCTCATCCTTGAATATGAGATCATTTGTTCAAAAGCAAAAGCCAAGTCTAATATCCCAGACATTCACCCATGTTTGACAAGTTCAGCCTTAGGCATCTTGCCCAAAAGTGGACAGCAGCGTGCATATGCTCTTCTTAGAAGAAGAAGCCAGAACATGCACAAGGTCTCTTGGTCCTGTCAGCAGCCTTCCTTACATAGGAATAAATTGTAACAGCCTCCATATATAGAACTGAAGCAGTTCAAATCAGTAAGAAGCGAAGGCTTTTTGGTAGGTCATTACACAGCCCACAGAAGTCAATGCTGAATGGTAGTGGTCATGGCCAAGAGTGTCACCAGGAGGGCTGGCAGCTGGCCCGGTCCTTTACAGGCCAGACAGAGCGAACAGCGGCATCAGGTTAAATTCCTCAAACTTCCTTAAACACCACCATGTCTCCGGGAAAATGCACTTGGGCAGAAGTATCAGGACACAACACAGACCCCATTGGCCCCATTTTGTCTATGGGAAAGAGTAAGCCCAGAGATAGGTCGGCCCACCCTGACTGGCTCTGATGGTACCTGCCTCTCTCTTGTGAGCATAAAGACGAGAGTGACCAGGGACCCATGGATGAAGGCTGCCCTTAGCCTCATGCTCCTACCTGGGACAACACGGTTAAAGAAGACAGGATGCTCATCCACTGCAAAGTGAGGTCAGCCCAGGACAGAACACTGGGAAATTTGTACTCCACAAAATAAACCACATAGTAAGGAAAGAAACAATACAAATGTCTGAAACGAATGTCTTATCTCAGCAAAAGCAGGGGTGAGTAAAAGCCTGCGGGGTGTTGTAAACAAGACCTTTGGATCAGATCCTTATCTAGCTGTGCCTATGTGTCAGAAACTATTTGTCTAATGCAGGTTTGCTTGTCCATTTGCTTCCTTGCAGAAGTGGTCTTCCTGTCTTCCTCGTAAAACTGAAATAACTCAGTCCATGTAACAGATCTGACCACCTCAGTTACACTCCCAGTGACTTCTGCAGAGTGGTGATCAAAAAAGGCATCACATTTACACAGGAAACAAGGCTATTTGTTGCTCTTCATGAAAGCATCCAGCCTTTCCTTCCCACCCTGGGGCGCTGAGGCATCTTTTCACAGGGATTGGCTTACTCTCCACTGCTGCTTCTCAAATCCCCTGGGACTGCCAGCATTTTCTTCTGTACAGCCAGTTCCCAAGTTGCTGCTCTGTGAGCCACAGTGATTAATCACTACCTTCTCTCTAGCGTGATAGTACATCAATGTCTACAATTGCATGTCCTCCAGCCAGACTAGAGAGAAGTCAGCAAATCTGTAAACACAGATATGCATGTGCTATCACTTCCAGCTGTGTTCTCTCTTTCCTCCCCCCAGCTTGGATATTTCAGCATAGGGGAGCAAGAAGTCCTCAAGAATTTCAGGGTCTCTCTCAAGAGAGAACAAAACCAGTCACATGTGGAAAGAGAGATCAGCATGGTCTACAATTACACGTGCTTAATTTCTTAGCCCACATGAAGCGAGATGATGCCTGTCAAATCCCTCAAAGAGACAGCCTGCTGCCCTGGCTCTCTTTCTCAGCACAGCCATGGGAGAGCTGATGCAATGAAGAGATTTATTCCCTGTCTCACACAGCATGCCGCATACGCCGTTTTCTAACGCGACTGCACATCCAGAGTCCTCTGCAGAAACTAGATGCAGGACCATGAAAAGACCCAATTATCACTTGAGCATGGCTTCTCTAGGGTTTATGGCACACTGTAATGCCTAGATGGATGTCTAATTCCTAGATGATCCCTAAGGCAGAAGTTGCCTGGGGCACAAACTCCTTGGGGGAAGATCAGCTTAGTTCATGGAATTGAAAAAAACCCTAAGCTGTCTTCAAATGCACTATACATGTGCTCTGACCCACGTCTGAGCTCTCTCCATGCCTATGTATCACGTTGGCAATGTAGTTGGGATCAAGGCATAATTACTGCTGAAAGCAGAGGAGTTGGCCTACCTTGCTCCTCCTTGCTTCCAAGTGAGCATTATCTCACACTTATCTAGAGCAGAGGTTGCAGGTTAGAGCTCTGTCCAGCAAAACAGTCTAAGAGAGATGCTGCTTTAACACCCAACAAACCCTATTTTCCCACAGATCAACTTTCCCAGCCTGTTTTCCTGATGCCTAACATCACTTCATCCCACCCAGTTACCTCTCTCTACTTTGGATCTTTTTCCACTCAGCTGCATAATTCCTCAAACCTTGCAGGGACATAAAATCTCTGAGGGACCTCCCTTTCTGTCAGGTTGTGTTCAGAGCAGACAACAAGCTCAAAAGCTTTCGGAAGACAAAAAGCAGAAGGAAAGATATGATAAGCCTTACTTCATTAGGAGCCCAGGCAAAAATCACCTTACTGCTCGACTCAAAAGAGCTATGCATTTGGCTCATGTAGTTTAATTTAGCTTTCCCTCATTGCCATGTGCAGGCACGCATATGCATTACTCTTATTACCGCATTAAGTGACAGAGAACACACATCCAGAGGTTAGAATCAGGACGTGGTGCAATTGTAAAGTCCAAGCAGAACAGGAGAGTCGGATGGAAGAGAGTCAGAAGGAACAATTGCTGGAGGGTTTGCAGCCATGGGGGCTTTACACACACCCCTCATTCTCACACATAACAGACTACAAACAGAGACTACAAATTACTTGTGCTATTTTTACTACAGACAGAAAAGACAGAATGAACAAAGCTACTGTAGTTACTATTTTAAGGACTTAGGACACCCTCAGATGCCAGGAAGACAGAGGAGTAATATATATGTATGAGCATGCTTTCAGAGGTTCTACAGAGCTTTGAGACCCTGTGGTAATGGGAGAGAGATGCAAAGTGTTTGTTATATATGATAAATACAATAAGAAAATGTGTGAATATGAATTAGCATGCACAATTTAACATATTCAGTATTAAAGCTGTCCTTGATGGCTATGCCAGAAGCACTCAGGAAATGGAATCCCTGCTGCTCCCAGTGGACACAGGAAGAGCACTCAGACGACGCCGTGTTGCTGGCTGGTACACATGGCTGTGGCCCTAATGAAATCAAAGCCAGGGGAATTTTGCTGACCACAGTCCTGCAGGGTGCTTGCATGGCTGTACACATGGGAGGAAGCAACGAAATGAGGGCAAAAATGCCAGGCTGGTACTTCAGCATCAGTCAAACCTCTCCATGTTACCTGCAAAACATCTGTGTTTTGTGTTGGACGTGCTTTCCTGACCTCATCTGCAGTTCATTTCTCTCTTTAAGGGTCAGTGAAGATGTTTCTGTTGACCACATCAAGGGATTTTGGTGGACAGCACCCTCAGGGAAAGACTGCAGCAGGTCCCATCCTCCAGCACAGTGACTGAACATGCACATATACAAAAGAGAGAAGGCACCAGAACTTAGCAGTCTTCAGGCTGCTGCCTTTGCTGTATCCCTTCATGTGTGTGTAACTCGGCCGAGAGAGTCAGTCATTCAGCCAGGCTTATCCAGAACCTGCATGGACAAGGTGCACCTCTAAAGCTTCTCCATCAGGGAACCTGCAGATTGGCCCCAGCAGGTTATTGCTTACTCCATTTCCTAAAAACACTGAACCTCATTCTCAGCAAGCCTTTCCTTAACAGAAACCATCACCTCCCAACAGGCTATGTGTGCTTGAAGAGTTGCTGCAAAAACTTCAGATCAGTGACAGTAAAATCCTTAGCATTTGTAAAGCAATTACTGAGCTCTGTAATTCATCACAGCTCAAGGCATATCCCCAGGAAAAAGATAAGGACAAAGGTACAATGCAGAACTGCAATTGCCAACCTGTTAATCATTGATACATGGAAAACATCTGGAAAGACTGGAAAGCCAGGAGGCAAGCAAGGAAATGCAAGAAAAATCAAATGAGAGACACACTGCATTGAATCAACTTTATGTCATTGTGGAAGGAGAAAAAATAAACAAGATGTCTCAATCAAATGCATGAAGTTTGCAGGCTGAGCTCTGAGCTCCAACCCATCACTGATGCTAATCTGCGCTATGGCACTGAGCATGCAATGTGTTTCTGCTGTGCCTAAGTTTCCCCATCTGCCTTTTAGCCTCAGTGCTGCCTTCCCATGCCTCTGGCTACATCTTGTGTTCCAGGCTGCTCTGCAGGCTGGGGAATGCCAGGCCTCGTGATGGACTATAGTGTGCAAAAGAGAGAAAGAGTGGTGACTGGGGTTTGCAGTAGAGCTCTGAGGAAGGGTCCTTTTAATTCACAAGCTTGTCCCTTGAGGCCAATGCCAGGTACTGAGATGAAGATACAAGAAAACCATAGCAGGGAGCAACACAGTAATTTGCACTCTGGTTCCCTTATCCTTTAGCTCCTGGCTAGCATTTTCTTCAGTGAGAGAACTTAATCAGCTCCTGTGACAGCATTCCTTCAGTGACACTGCTGGCATCTTTCACCACCACCCCCAGGGCAATGCAGACAAATGCTTTCCCTTCCTTACCCACCACAATGTGGTCCTTGCCTGCGTGACTGTTGTGTGCAAAGCCAAGGTCCCCACCAAGCTGTCTCTTCCCTGTCATGCACAGGTCACTGGGCTGCATGGCTACTGCTCATTTACTTCTCAGCAATTCCAATACATCATACAAATCAACGTATTTAATTCACATGGCCTTGCACTGGTCAATTTGCATTTCCTCTGGTGCTGGAGTCCTGCTGTATAGCACAAGCACTCCTCAACACTGGCTCACCCAGCTCTTAGTGTTCCCTTTGCTGCCAATGCACCAAGAAATGCGTTAGATGGCGTGGATTGCGGTCCACTTCTGCCATGCAGAAATAACCCCTCCTGTGCTTGCTATCCCAGACTTGCAAGGGTAAATGGAGACTCTCCAAAGCACAGGATAAATCCCTGTACACACATCGTGCCCTCTATCGCATCCCCTCTCACCTGGCATCCCTGTGCCTCCCAGGGAAGTCTCTGGCTGGCAAATGGGAACAGTAAACCCGGGGAGCAACAGGGTAATCCACACACTGCAAGATGGGCTTATTTATGTCCTCTGGCTGTTATTTTATCCCCAAGTGAGCAAACCCTTTTAGAGGAAATTCCATTACATCTCTAAACCTTCCCCTCCCCAGCACTGTTCGGTCACAAATATCATCTGTCCTGTGGACAGAAAAGCTTTTTATCACAGTTACCCACAAAAATCCAAGCACGAATATCACATGTTCTCCTCTGCCCACTCCATGAGTTACGATACCCTCCATAACGCCCCAGTGCTCCCAGAGACAAGAGGAGGGCAGGTGCCTCCAGATGTAATTTTTAATTTCCTTTGCTGGGGAGAATGTTGTCTTGTTTTATCGGTGTGCGTTCAAAGCGTTCCAGTTCCCATGACAACTCCCTGCTTCCACTGGAGATGTCATTTTTCGTGCCATCCTTTCAGAATGAGACATCTCCTAGCAGAAGTTTTGAAGAAATGTCTCTCTTAAATATATATTTATTAGAGACAGTGCCTGCGAGTGAGCTTTATTGACACATTTCTTAGGTGACTCAGCCTACAGAGGAGAAAGCTGTCTTCAGGAATATGCTGCCTGCCAATCTGCCTTTTCTCAGCTTCTGTTTTCAGTCAGAACTCTCCTCTCTTTTTCTGCCACATACATATTAGCCAGCACCCGCTCCCCTTTTTAGTGTTCCTAATTCCCTTCTGTTCTATTCCCTTTTCTCCCCTGCTCACTGTCAGCCCAGCTGTCCAGTAATTCAGCAGGGGAATGTCCAACCAATTCAAAACATGCTGAAAGTATCTGCACCCGTTCACTGCCTGCTAGCATGGCTGCTGCATGGAGACCCCCTCTTCTCATGCAGGCAGAGACCCACCATGGGCATATTTTACGTTTGCATGCAGAGAAAATATCAGAAATACTGTAAAATAGAGACCATTACAAGAGCCTCTCAGCCTCCAAAGGCAGCATCAAGAGCTTTTGCGCTGTCTCTGCCCCCAGCTGCTTTCCATGTGCCATATGCCTACAGCCTACTGGGCACCACGTTCCCCCTAAGAAAGGGTGAGAAATTCAGAGCACTGATCCTTCTCCCCGGTGCAGAAGCCCGTGCATGGGGCTCCCACACTGGCTGCGGGAAGGATTCGTGCCCCAGGTCTTGGTTATCTGGTGCCACTCGGGCACCTCTGCTGCAGTGGTTCAGAGCTTTGTGGTGCATCTCTGGCCTCCATGGGCGTGGAGCTGAGGGATGCTGAGATGGAACTGCCTCACACTCTGCCTTCCCTGTGGCACCAAGACACACCACCCACCTCCCTCCACTCCTGCACAGTCTTCACCTCACCATCACACCCAAAAGCCCTACCTCTCTGGCTCAGAACACCCCTGCAGAGAAAGTGACGTGTAACATCCCATCCACAGCAGCTCTCAGAGAGTTTTTGAGAGACCCCTGAGGACAGTTTCTGTTTCAGGCTGTGCAGGCAGCCCCCAGCCCCGCTGCCTTCCAGGAGCACAGAATTCCTCCTCACCACAGGGCTTTCCAGGCTTCCCAGCTCAGCGGGTTCCGCAGCGCTCATGACCCTCTCTTGCACCACATTCGGAATCTCCCACCCAAGCTCCTGACAGCTAATTGGAAAGAGGCAGCGCCAGGCATGGCAGGTGTCCCAGTGGAAAAGCATCCTAGAGCTCTTTAATAGAGCTGTAACATTACAGCCTCAAATTGCCTTCCTTCAGGAGACAAATCCAGGTAAATTGGTAGGAGCTGAGCGGATCCACAGGCTGACGGAGCTAATCCCAGGCATGTTTAAATGCAAAGGCCCAGGGAGCCTCACTCAAACCCGACATGATCGCTGAAGCTCGCTGCTGTGCTTAATTCTCAGATGTAGCCTGCTCAGAGGAGTGTGAAAAGCAGAGGAAAAGGCCGGGGATTGGAGCAAAAGCCACACACCAGCCTCAAGGTCAGGACATCAGTCCTCAGCAAACCCACACACCAGCCAAACAGCAGCTCCCGCTCACCCCGTCATGCAAACGACATGGACAAACATTGCTGTTGCCTCTCAGAGAACGTTCAGAAACATTTTCTTAGCCCAGCCTCCAGCAGGGACACAGAGGCTCCGGGGACACTTCTTGCTGACTCCAGACTTGACAATAATTGTACCATCCCAGCAGCCATTAATCAAACGTCTTCCACTTGCTTTTTTATTGAAAATCAATTTAACAAAGTAGGTGGGAGTCCACACACTTCCATAATATCAGATAAATATTCATGGGAGCTTGTGCTGCTTTAGCTAGATGAGTTTTTTAAATTTAACTGATGCAATTTCCTTGTTCCTTAATATATAGCTTGGCTTGCCCTTGTTCGGGAGCAGAGAGGAGGTGGGATTCAGCCCCTCACGGGCCCACCCTCAGGCACAGCAAGGAACAAACCTTTGCTATCAAGCCAAAACCGTGTGGCAAGGATATTGTCACCTGCAGTTGGAAATGCACTGGTCTTCTGGAGTCAGTGTCACTGGGTGTGAATCCCCAGAGTCGAGGCTGAATGCAGAAGAGCCATTTGGAGTTGAAATCTCATTTACAACCACTAAGAATGTGACCATCATTTCTATCTCCACTGGAGTGCCATTTGATTTCTGCTTCTCCCTTCCTGTTTTGCTCCAACAGCAAAAGCTAATGAAAGCCATCAGAAAACACATTCCCCTACTGCTTGCTGAAGGAGGTTAAAAGGCTTCCAGCTACTAAAATACACAATGCACCAGCAAAGGAACTGAAACACAACCTCACAAAGCTTCAAATTTTGTGGGGCACATGATTTCCAGGAGGAGGGATGAGCACCAAGCTCATCCTAATCGAGACAGCCTCCATCCACAGCCCTGGCCATAAGCATCTGTCCTGGGCTGGTGCGTTAACCCCTTGCTCCCAAAGGAGGTTGCAGAGCAGGGCAGTCACTGATGCTCCTCACTGCAGTCTTCTTCCTCACAGGCAGTTATTAGAGTCCAGACTGAAGAAAGGCAAAATCTGACACATTGATCAAATTTAGTAGAGAGGCAGGATTCAGACAGTCCTTATCAGTGAGAGATTTCACAGCGCCTAACAGCCTCTTTGTTAACTGGAGCAGTGAGGAGATGCAGCATCCAAAGAGCGGCAATGCAGGCCAATTCAAGCACTGCCAGGACTCTTGTCACATTATCCTGGTGATACCCTTCTCATGAAAGGCAGTGCTTTAGAAATCAAGCGTATCGTCATTCTGCCTTTGTTATTAACGCAAACTGACTTGTTTTCATCGTTACAGCCTCGACCTAATTCCCCGTGAACACGCTCCCTACAGCTGCTCAGATCTCTGGACAGGATTTGCTTTCCCTGTGCTTTAATGACATGAAGGTTGTGACTAGCCCTGTGGACATGCACAGATAGCCTGAGCCCAGGAACAGGGTGCAAACAGCCTCCGCTTTCCCCCATGCACTCCTGCTCACGAGCTACTGAGGGTGATGTTTCCTACTTTGCAGCTCCAGGGTATATGAAGACAACTGGAGTCCATGAGATGCCACCATAATCGTTTCCTCTTCATTCCCAGCAGCTGCCAATGCAGCAGAGGTGGGCAATGCCCACTTTCTGATGCCATGAGATAGTCCAGTCACTCAGTTCCCCCAAAACACAGCATCAGCTGCAGGGATAGTTCTGCAAGCCTCTGTGTCTAGTGATTTTCCTCCTATGAAGAGAGCAGTCCTGCTTCCAAGAGATCATCCTTGCTGGAGACAAACTGCCTGTCACAAACACACTAAATACAGGGTATCATATTCGATGGATAATGGTATGCTTTTATGTTTTTCTCTCTTGGATGCAGGTCACACAACTAATGTCATCTCCAAATGCTGAAATCCTAGATGTGAAAAGGTAAAGCTTAATTGCCTTGAACAGCAACCCTTGTATTGACTCCAACATAAGGCCCATAAATATTAATACAGCTATATTTAGCCCCTTTCAATTATACATACAAAATTAAGCATCTTTCTGGGAACAAATCAGTCTAGATAGGGTTTGGGTTTTTCTCCTTTCCCCTTTTTAATGCATTCTGCATCAAAATAGTAATAATTTTAATAGAGCTAAGGCTTAAAAAAATAAAACCAGAACACCAAAAAGATGCAATGAGTGGAAGGAGCTCTCAAGATGCTTTCACCTGGCTCAACCAATTTGCAGATATTCAGAAGCACTTGCATACCTCACCCCTTCCCCACCTGACTCCACTTCCATTCTATTCAGTCTCTTCTCTGTCTGGCAACAAACTGTGCCCCACTGAAATGCATACACAGAAAGGGGCACACAGGGGAACCAGCCTGAACCAGGACCTCTGAGTCTCAACATCACTGCTGGGAGGGGGATGCTCAAGGAGGATTCCTGCCAAGCCTGAGAACAGAGATCCTGTCTTCAGCATGGCCATGCCCACAAAATGCCTTCTGCAGTTAAAGACCTTCTCTTCTGTATAAAAATCACATCCACTTCCCTGATTTGCAAATTAATTATACATCGCTTTCCTTGCCAAAGTGGACTTAATGGTATTCATGTTACATGACAAAGAGAAACTATCAGAAAGATTCTCTCATAATGATGGTTAGATTGATCAGGAAAGAAGAAAGGGGATTTCATCCTTTTGTTCTTTAACCCTTACAGATGCAAGCAAAAGGGTCCCTTTTCTAGGAAAAGGCTTTTTCTAATTCTCAGGCAATCCCAGGTTCATCTCTCTGAAGGGAAGAGCACAAATCTTTCAAGCATAATAGCCTATAATTCAATTCCCCCACGACCCTTTACAGAAAACACAAGTTGTGGAAAGAAGTTTGATCTTTAGTTTTTTGCAAGAGAGTGGCTTTAACTGGCTAAAGAGACATTCACAGCTCTCCAAGAGACATGTCTCCAGGTAAGTAAGAGGAATGCAGGGCTGCAGGAATCTGATGTATCCTATATGGATACAAACAGCTTCCTCGACCACAATTCGGATGGGTGCAGTAAGCCTTGTGCAGAGCCTTTGCCACCTTCCCCTTTGCAAATTGCTGCATTGGTTTTTGTTTGTTGGTTTGGGGTTTTTTTTATGGGCATCAAATCCTTTCCTTTAAGTTTCTTGTATCAGAACTGATCCTTCCAAAAAAGAGGCATCTGAAACGATTTTTGCAATGTTGAAAATAATGTCCTGAGTTTTCAGACATGATTTTACTCCAGTCAGGAATCATTCTGTCTACTAATTCAGTCTGAACTTTGTCATCAACAGCATTTTCCAGCAGGTTTGGTGGGGAAGCAAAATAAATCAGATGCTTTTTCCGTGCCAGTTGTTTTCATCACTTTGGTTTGAACGATGTTCTTCGAGAAGGTGAAGTGAATGGGGTGTCCTTTTCTCACAGTTCATAGTGCAGATTAAAAACTCTCTCTAAGCCGTTCTTTATGGTCAAAATTGCCAGCACTCCACAAAAACTGTATTTTTTAATAAACATTAAAATTCTGCCTCGGAGGGACAAACACCTAAAGCTGCAGGTTGTACGTAAAGACAAAGCAATCATTACATTAAATTCCTGCCTCACTTCTGTGAGAGTTTTGCCATTTACTGCAATAGGGTGAGAATTTCACTCTGACTTTTAACAGCACTTGGCTAAGGCACGCTGCATGATTTAGCCTCATAATCCTGCAGTATCTCACTCCCCAAAGCCCAATGCATCTCTCAGAGCCTCATGAACACTCCAATATTTTTATTTAATCAAACAATAACCTTTAAATAAATGAAATGGCATTAACAAGCCAACAGGTCTGAATCAGCAGCATTAATCCCCCCACCACAGGGGGCCCAGGTAGATGTGATTTGATTGCTTCTTCCAGATGGAACAGGGCTAAAATTCACCACCAACATGATCAATGACTTTACCTCATCAGACATAATCAGTGCCTCTGTATAGGCACATGAACTGATGAAAATGTTTTATCCTCTAACACAAGGAATAAGATAACTGCTGTTTCCTCAATATTTGGAGGGCTGTTTTATCACCAGCTTCCCAGAATAAAGCAACTAATGCTGGTTTTCAGCTCTATAATACATAATAATAATAATAAAAATCTTGTTTCACAATCCAGAAAGACAAGTTATAAATCCTTTACATGGAACTAAATGAATGAAAATTCTAATGAGTAGCTGCTGTGGTCCAGCAGATCAATAAGGACATCCTTAGAAAAAGTTTATAGCCATCTCTAACATCATCTACTAATGTTCTTAAAACCATCTAACACATGTTCGACATGCTTAAACATCAGCTCCCTACTTCCAAAGTTGTCATAAACAAAAAGCATCATCTCGTCTCTGACAGCTTCCCCTTGAGCAGCGATCACCTTCCTAACAGTCACACTGATTCACTGCAGGTCTTATCTACCGTTCAAGCTGTGAGATGTTACTCCAATACAAAAAATTCCTCCAAATAGATTCACTTTCCTAGAAGAAATAAATTTTCATCCTTTAGGAAAAGCCTTACTTCTTGGCTACATGTGTGGATATGCGGACTCCTCATTGGAAACACACACACCAAGTGAAGGCATCATCTTAAAGACATCCAAAGAAACACCTTCCGCTCTGCAACCCTGGTGGCTTGGGACTTGGTTGCAGCCCCAAAGAGCACAGCCCAAGGACAGACTCATTGCTGGTGACTGGTAACATGACTGCCCCATATAGAGGGTGGCTGGGCAGGGACCCATGGTGATGGCCCGCTCCTTCCCATGGCACTGTGGGAGCACAGGCAGCCCCCAGAGGACCTGGTGCTGACCTGAAGCCCAGGCACTGTTTCACACCAAAAGCTATGGTTCTCTTTTCACAATGGGTTTCTGACCCCTCCGGAGTGTTTGTGATATCCCTGAGGCTTTGATACAGGCTTGTTGCTCTAAGCGAATTCATAACTTATTTAAGAGAAGACTTTCACCCTTAGGCATAGCTGTCAAGCCCGTATTCCTAAGTTGCCTTCTGATGTGTGCATGCCTTTTTACATAGAGCTTCCTCTCCCTGTACACCGTGGGTTTAAACAGCAGCACAACTGGGATTCCTGAGGAAAGGAGGAGAGCAGTGGGGCTGTGCAAATCCATGGCAAAGCTGCCTTTGGAGAGCTGCACCCAAGGGGAAGACAACCTTTAATTTGTTCATAGATACTAACTTCAGAAGTTTGATGAGGCAGAGCAGGGTCCCTGTTGCCCAGAAAGGTAAATAGAAGAAAATGCTGTTCAGGCAATGCTTAAGCTTCAAATTAAAAATCATCAAGGAACCTCGGGTTTTTGTCTTTGCCTGAGATAAGACTTGGATTTTGTTTTTCTAAGAAAGGATCAAATTCCTCCCTAGAGTAATCAATACAAGGCATGAAGTCAGATCAGAGAGAAGAGACGAGAAGTTAGGAGAGGTGGAACATGAAGGTGGAAAGAGATTAAACACAGTCCTGAAACCCTGAAAATCACAACGAACCACAAAGGACCACTGGGTTTGTTATCTAACGTTTCTCTTGCACTAACAGCAGATGTAGGTGATGTACATGACGAACTGCAGGCAGCTCCATCAGGCACAGGTGAAAAAGCTGCAGAAGAGCTCAACACCAGATGGATTTCTGGTAACAATGCTGCAGTGAGGACCAGGACACGCTGTAGGACTCTGTCACCACTGCTCAGGTGTCCCCACAGCAACAGGCAGTGCCTGATGCTTCTGCTGAGGGACCAAGAACTGACCTGCCTCCACTGAGCACCCAGAAGCTTGGCTGCTGCATGTTGTGACTTTACATGCATACGAAGGGCTTGTGAGGGTCCCTCCCCCCGGGCTTTGCAAACCACCTGGTGAAAAGGACAATTTCAAGATTTGGTCCAGACTTTAGTTCTTCAATCTGAACTATTTCACAATTTCTACTACTATTACCGGTTACTCTCACTGCAGTCAGGTTTCTCCTTGCAGGCAAGTAAGTTCTCACTGTTTCAGCTTGAAGAGAAATGTACTTCCAACATTTCAAGGCAGTTCTATAATTTAACTATTCCAACTATTTCTGCCCCTCTGCCTTTATGTTCACATGATAACAGCCAAGCCCTTACCTGCAGGAGGTCAGGACAAAGTGACAGATGCACTGAAGTGTGATGCACCAAGCACCTCACAGGAGCATCTCAACCTAAAGAGAGCTGCTCTGATCCCAAGTCCAAAACCTCTTGGTCATCAGCACTTGCATCAGCGATACACATGTGGCAAGACAGTGATACAGATGTTTCTCAGTTGCTCAGAAGCCATCCTACCAAAACTACACCATCATTGAAAAACAGGAAAAAACACTGCACCACAGAAAGAAGAGACAGAAAAAACTCCAACCAAGGAGTGCTTACAAAAGAATAAAGGGAACACATCAGCAGGATAAATATTAACAGGTGGCAGCTGATCAAAACCATTAGCAGGGCAGAGCTGACACAGTGAGGCCAGATGAAAGGCACCATAGGTCCATGCTGGGCATCCCTGATTCAAGTCTTATTGCAAGCAGAGCCTGGCCGCACCAAACCATACTTAACCCCAGCGTGGGCAGGGAGATATCGACAATAAGCCGTGAAGAGCAGCCCAGTGGAGATGAGGAAGAAGAGGCAGCCATCAGCTTGGATTGTTTTAACTCTCTGGATATGCCAGTTATGAAAGTACAAACAGTGGCTTCCCTTCTGCCTGCATAGGACCCTCTTTGTGCCAGGCCTGAGGACAAGGAACAGGCACCATGCCCTGCCCTCAAGGAGGAATAAACCAAAGGGGGCGAGTGCCTTGTTCTGCCTAGGAAATTGCATTGCCTTAATTCAGCTGCCTCTGTTTGCAGGTTTCAGTAAACCCCACGCTCTGAAAACTTCAGTAGGCTCCTAACCCACAACTGTCCAGAAGCACATTGTGCAGTCAGACCAGCAGGATGCTCACCAGCCCTCAGTGGGGCCGTCAGCCATTTAGGGACTCCAGAGACCCCAGAAAAATACTGTGAGTGTTAAGCTAAGTGGTGCTGCATCCAGGAGGGATAACACCAATTGATCCTCACCTAGGTGCTTAACATGGCACAAATTACTTTTTAATTGGAGTTGGAGAAACTGGCTTATCTAGAAAGTTCACAGCCTGTCTTTTAGAAAACTGAGCAGCCTACTCTCTCCTCCTCTTCCCTGGTGAAAAATCTTTTCCTCCTCAGCATCCCCTGGAAAAGGCCAACAGCTTTCTGGAGCACAGATCTGCCACAAGCACCCAATGCAGAGATCTTGTCCATCGCTGCTCCAGATGTCCTCTGGGTTCCTCATTCTTAGGCTAAATAGCATCTCAGATACACCCTGTCCCCCAAGATGCAGAAAGCCTCTGGCTGAACTGGAAGAAATCCCTATCCTGCTGTGCAAACAGCTACAGAAAGGCCGCATGTGCCTCCTCCCTGAGCAGTAAGGTGCTCCCCAGTCACTTTGTATTGCCAAAGCGTGTTAAAAGGATTCTTGAGGCTGTAAAGAAAGAAAAGGCTGGGGCAAGTCTGGAAACTTCCCCGTTTTTCCCTCCCCAGGCACTCATGAGGTGATTGTGTTTGGGTTGCAGCCCAATGGACCCAAACTTCATCAGACAGGAAATAAGGCTGCAGGAGGTACTGCTGCAGGGACCATCACTGAACCTCAGACAACCCAGCCACCCACATCTCTCGTGTGCTGGGCATCACACTGCCTGCGTAAGGATTGCAGAACTCCACTCACTCTTCAGAGTAAGCAGCACAAGGATATGCAAGGTATTTTTGTGCATCAGCCATTCTTGGAGGATCACTCATAGCTTCATCATTCACATCCCACTCCTTGAGCATCTCTTATTTTTGGGTATACAATGTCTCTCTCTTTGTCAGGCAGTTTTCTCTCTTTCTCCTGGCCATACCTCCTCTCTCCTACTTCTGCAAGCAAGACAAGCTCCAGGTTCAAAACTGAGTGAAGCCTCTCCACACACCAGCTCTGTAGGAAGTCCCAGCAAAGAGAATTTGAGAGCTATAAATAGATGCCCCTAATCACGGCCCCTGCAGGGATGGGCAGAGGATCTGTGCAATTGCACAGCTCCAGATCAAGAGTAGAGGCCGGTGCTATCCGTAAAAACTCTCTCAATAGGAGATTTTCTTATCTTACAAAGTTGGCCACAACAACAGATGTCTCCATCCCCTCGGGGTCCATTTCTGTTCCTCTTCTGACTTAACAACAAATCTGCGTTGTGTTTTCCTTAGGGAAACATGGGTTATCTGCTGATGGTTCTCTGAGTTCTATAACATGGTGTTTATGCAGCTACCCCTTCCCTAAGCCCAGACTCTATTTTACTGGTATGGGGCCAAACAAAAGACGAACTTCTGTCCCTAAAACCAAGCCAGTCCTAGCTCACCTGTCAGAGACAGGGAGAAACCTCCTACCAATCATGGAAGACTTCTGTGACACTAATGGTAGTGTCCTATGTGGCACGCCTGCAGAATGAGGGGTCTGACAGCCACCTTCCCCTTTCCTCCCCACCTTTTCTCTTCTAAGCTACCCTGGAGTATGCTCACAAACCTCTACTTGCCACCAAGACTACAAGGACTCCTTGCTGGAGAGCCCCGAGCGGCAGGAGAAGCAGCAAGGCACAGGAATACCCTTGCCTGGAACCTGGCTCTGCAGCACCGGGCACTCCTGAGCAGCCTCGTCACCGGTTTGCTTCAGTTTGTCTGCAGCATCCTTGTAGGGAGAGGAGCTCTGGCATGGGAGCTATTAGAGTGGGTGGCAGCAGATGGTGAAAACAGAGGGGATAAGAAAATAAATACAAAGAGGCTATCTTGAGGGGAGAAGTCACCACATCAACACTCTGTTGCTTACACAGTCTCTTTTCCCAAAGCCTAAACAAACACTGCTCGGTTCCCAGTGCACAAGGAAATGGCTCTGCCAAGTGCTGGGGACAGGCACCCAGGCACACACAGCACTGCACAGCCCTGAGAGGTGCTGCAGCCCTCCATGTCCCAACCCAGTGTTCTGGGGGAGCCTGTCTCATACAGAGCAAGGAAAGTGAGACCAAGAAGAGAGGCTGTGTGTCCTGGTTCCTGGTGACCCACAATATAGACACGTATTGTGTGTGTGGGTACAATACCACCAAGTCTGTCCTTTCCACAGACACCAAGGCAGGACTGTGTGGTGCTAATGGATGCTCTCATCTGATACCTTCAGAAAAGCAAAGGGAAGATATTCTTGATAGAAATGGGGAGAGCCAGTGCTGGGTCTACAGGGACTGCCAAGTGCTCTCACAGGAAAACCAATATACCCTGAATCACACAGCAGCATGGTGCTGATTTGAAGCAAAGCGATCCCTTTCATAGATCTCACGTAATCCATCACTTGCTGTCTATCATCCCAGGACATTTGATTAACCCCTAAGTCTGGAGTCTGCAGCAGGACCATTTCTGCTTCTTTGGCCACCAGCAGCACCGAGAAAAGTCTTTCCCTCTAATGCTCTTCCTGATAGCAGTTCTGACAGCCCTTCTATTCCAAGGAATAAAAGACTTGCAGTAAAAAGGTCCAGCTATAGGTGGGAAAGCCTTTTTCACCAGGCTGCCCCATACACATGCACTGAGAACAGCTCATTACCAGCCAAGAGCCCCCAAAACCTGTAGCCCTTGTTAAAACTTCCCACCTGGGTCCAGAAGAGTGCTCCATGAGGGGGAGTCAGAGGTGAAAGCAGTCTTTGAACATGCAATGTCTGGTTCAGGCAAAGGCAATTTATTATGTTAAACATGTTATTAAAGGTTCTAAAGCAACAGAGCAGAGATATTACAACAAAGGTTTTAACTCCTCCAGCAAGGGGCTCCTGGGAGTCCTCTTGTTAATACTTTGCATGGGGTTGTCTGCAACCAAGCCTATGGTGAACATAAATGCCCCTTCAGTCCCCTTTCAGAACTCATTTCAGTTAAATCAATACAGCCATTGGGGAGACTTGGGGAAGCAAAGCTATTAGCAGGGCTGCAGTTAATTCTGGGGGAAAGAAACAAGCAACAAAAGCAATGAAACTGATGGGTAGCTTATGCAGACACAGTAACCCTTTCCTGCTTGGGTCCTACCAGCCCATCAGAGGCAAGATGCTCACTGGAAAGACCTTCCTTCCCATATTTTGCATGGTTTCTGCTCGGGATTAAAGTATTGGACTTTGGCAAGGGCAGAGGGCCATGGCGCAGAGATGGATGTGAGCCTGGAAAGATACAACAAGAGGAATGGTGGGGGCAATTCCAGGCTAGCACTGTATCACCAGAGCCCCATCAGCATGCAAGAGGTCAGGAAAGCTCATTCCCAACTTCCCTTGGCAGCAGGACCTTCCAGAACAGTGGAGCACACAGTGACTGCAGCTTTGGGTGTGAACCATGGTCCGGCAGCACACCTTTGCAGCTGAGCAGGAGAGCTCAGAGTAGGGACATCAGCCCAGCAGCCCCCATGGCATACGGCTGACAGCACCTGAGGGGGGTCATCATTTCTGTCACAGCAACACTCCTTGACAGCAGCACACCAAGAAACCACACAGCTCATGAATCCCTCATCTCAATAAGAAAGCTCATGTCTGTCTTCCCCACACACCTCCCTGTTGCTTCTTCCTCCTTACATCCCACTACATGTATGCCATAAGCATTGGGAAGGGAGGGTACTACTGTGATTTTGCTTTCTAAAGCACCTTAAACAACTGTAGGCGCTTGGAGACAAAGTCAGCAGCAGTAGCTCTGATAGCAGCAGTGTTAAAAGCAGCTCAGGGGACAATAAAGCCTGGCTGACTGCCTGGTATCCAAACCAGCACACACAGAAGAGCTTGCCAGGTGACAGCTACATGGGAAATAACTGAGAAGATGTCAAGACAGAAGCTCTGTAGCAAAGCCCACTAACAACCAACAGCACGAGTTGAAAGTCCTACAAACTGATAGAATCATCATTTCTGAAGTGGTAATGCCTATAAAAGCAGAAATAAGTTTAATTATATTTGCTCCATCTACAGGCCTATCAATGTAATGTCATAGAAGACCACAGCAGTCAGACTTGTACCTCTCATCTCACAAACCATCAAACAAGGTAGCACAGACTCAAAATAGGAAACCGGCAACAGACTGGCTCTGGCACTGAACCAGCCGCCCCTGACCGCATCAGCCTTCATAAGAAGTCATCTGTGCAGCCTCTCATTTCTAAAGCTGCACAGCTGTGGAAAACATCATCTGTCCATCACAACTGACCTCCAAGTCCGGGTCTGAGGCGGTTGTCGTATCCATCCAACAGCCTGTCCAGGATGCGGGTGAAAATGGTGATGTTGTCTTTGCTGTCATCGACGACGTCTGAAACATGTTTCTGAGAAAGCCTGGCATGTAAAGGGGAAAAAAGGAGATAAAAGCATTATCAGAAGAGAAACCTGCTCTTTCCATGGTCTGAGCAGTTACTGGAAATGAAGGGATGACAGCTCATGCTACAGCTTGTGCTGCAGTGGGGCATGCATGTTCATAAGGCGATGAAAACAAATGAGTTCTCATGCTCCTAACTCTGCTCAGTGCAGGAAGCCTGGAAGCCCCCAAATAAAAGGACTTCCTCAGGGCATTTGCTGCCCCAGGTGGACTAAAATAAGTAGTAAATTTCTCAAGAAAACTGATCTCCCAAACAAAATCCTC
This sequence comes from Psilopsiagon aymara, assembly GCA_024733675.1. NCBI lineage: Eukaryota > Metazoa > Chordata > Aves > Psittaciformes > Psittacidae > Psilopsiagon > Psilopsiagon aymara. The sequence continues at coordinate 79,643 of JANRGW010015667.1, forward strand.
AATGCAGCTTTGCAAGCCCAAGGGATGCAAATAATACATTTGATTTGATATTTGCAAATACTTTGCATTTCACATCTCCCTTTCAATCAACAGAGAAGGAGCCTGAGAATGCTTCTGAAACTGGCTTTCCTCGAAAAGAGATTTCAGACAACACAGAGTACCAGTGCCATGGCTTCAAGCACAGCTTTCCCCTGCAGAAATAGCTGTTAGGACCAAAACAAATGGAAAAGCAGGAGATTAAGTAAGAGAAAACAAAAGAAAGATCTATAGAGATGCAGAGATTGCAAGGAAGATGGAAGAGGAAATAAAAGAGACACCAATGAGGCCAAAAAGAAATTAAGAGACACAAACGGGCAGCAGGATGGCTGAGGAAGCCCAGCCAGGCAAGGCAGGAAAGGCTGATAGAGCAGAGGGATCCTCAGCAATGGCACCAGGTAGCCTGACTGGCAAATCAGCCCTGTGCCACTAAACAGAGAGATGGGTGATGGGGGAGCACTGCCCATATGAAGAAGACAGACACAGCAAACTATAGACACTCTGGTGGTATGAGATGTAGATGCAATTGCCAGGGAAGGACCTATGATGCACTGTAGAAACACTCCCCACAACTGGGGCAAGAGAAACCCCTAAGTTGTTGGTTTCTAACACTTCTACCCTTTTCCTTCTAATCCCACCTTTCTTTCCTTCTCCTGACTCTTTCTCTTGGTCCAGTTGATGTGTGCAGCCACTGGTTTAAACATGCTCAGGAACAAATTGATGGAAAAAAAAACAGCCCCAAAACAAGAAACCCCACAAAAAAACCCCAAGCAAACAAAAAAAAAAACCAACAGAAAGAGGAATATATTTATAGAGTTTAAAGCTTAATCCTGCTGCATCCTATCTGGTTAGACTCATCTCCTGTGATGCTATGGGTCTATTTGTAAATACCCTGTGAAGGGTTGGTACGGTGACAAGTAGCAGAGCTGGCTTGGAGTCCTCTATCAGAATGTTCTCCCAGCAGAAACCCCCTCTTGTCTAAGATAAATTAGAGTAAAAAGTGTTTTCTAGCAAAAGAGGAAAAATCAAGAGCAGGGTATGAGTATTTTTAGAGCCAGGCTGAATCAATACTATGCAGCATGTGGCAGCTAATTGAAATATTCCATCTTGGGCAATTTTGACATTAATTTGCGTTGGCATCAATAACCAAACACTCTGGGAAATTGCATATCAAGTGTTTGAAGTTTACTTCTCCAGGGATTGGATCCCATATCTCACATGGCTCCTTAGCCTCTGGTTTTAGCAAACAAATACCTGGTAGCATGGGAGAAGTGGTCAAGCCAGTAAGCTTGGCTTTATAAGAGCCAAAGAGGGTAACAAAGTGCTTAAACTGCAGTTCCCATAGGGGATGGGGAGTGAGGTATGGTAGGGAAGACACCCGTTCCAACCCTAATGCCACCTGTCAGATCAAAACCATCAAACAACCACTGATATTACAAATTGCATCACAGCTTTCAGGCCTTTGCTTTCCAACCAAAACACTGGTTTTGGTTTTCATCTGAACTTGAAATATTTGAAATAGCTGAACTCCCTGCAGGAAAGTGGAATTTTGAAGAATTTAACAAATGCCTACTGTAATTAGTGACTTTTGATTGTAATAGCTTTCAATAGATGTCATGCTTAAAAGCAATCTGTACCAGTGTCTGCTGATGGGTATATAACCATCTATAACTTATGAATAGCTACTGTGCTCATGAAAGCTCATTCATTAATGTTGTATAAGCTATCTTTAAAAATCACTCGCAATATAAAGAGCAGGAGGACAGATTTTTGTGAAGGAATTCCTGGCGGAGGCTCAGCGGTGATGGGAAAAATGAGTTTACAGATTTCAAAGCCGTTTTACTTAGCTGACATTTGAGGTTTCAACTTCAATGTGAGCAGCATGGGATTCACTGAGAAGGAAAGAGCAGCACGGGCAGGGTGAGGTAAGGGTACAGGAAGCACCTCTGACTGGCACTGATTGCGGCTAATTCTCCGGTCCAGCCAAGGTCTGGGCTGGCTCACCTGTAACCTTAATATCAAGCTAAAGCTGCCCTGTAGCAAGGTGTAAAGGTACTCCAAAGACATATGGGTACTGTGGTTTTAAGATAATTAAAAGCCTTCAGGCAGAGAAGGCAGAGGTTTACAGCAAATTTAATTAGGATAGGCTTGAGGAAAAGTCATTACCTCACCACCCGTCCCTGTGCACATGCTCTCTGGAGGGCTGGCTGCCACATCAGCACACCAGCTCCAAACAAGGGTTCCCTTGTATGCAATTTAGGAAGCAAATCTTCCTGAGAACCAGGGCGATACGATACCCGCATGGCAGGCAGTGAGGGAGCAGCAGCAGCATCAGTTACTATGTGATGAGAAGCAAAAGGGCAGCCCTAGGGAAGCAGAGGCTTGTCAAGGCATGCTTGGGGTGCATTTGTTTGTACAGTTAGATTCAAGTGAGTGAAGTGAGGAGGGCAGGACAAGGCAGGAGCATGCATCTAGGCAAACTGCTCCATGCAGGGGGTGAAGTACAAGTGACAGCAATGACACTGTTTCATGCATAGAAATCCATGATCGCTGCTGGACTTGTAACTCAGCAGCAGCATTTCAGTGTCCATATGTGGTGCTCTAAAGGCTTTTCAAATTTTTTCATGGGAGCAATGTGCTACTTGCATTTCTCTTCCTCTGTGCAAAACTCATCTGTCCCTGTGACTGGGCTGGTGGTGTCTTTGCTTTCCTTCCTTGAAGGGCTCTCTGAGCTCACCAAGCCTCAGCAGAGGCTCCAGTGGGATGCAGAGGAGGGCTGCAGAGCCTGTCAAAGGCTAACAGGCTTTTATCTTTTCCTGACAGCTCCCAGCGGCTGGCAGCAGCATTCCCTGTGCTGGGATAGCCTGGACACAGTGCAGAGTGCCCAGCCAGGGCTGGCCAGAATCCTGCCCCATGCTGCAGCATATCAAGTGTGCTGCTCACAGGTCCTTATACCACAAAAAGCCCAACAACTGAAGCAGTTTCATTTTCTTTTCTTTAAAAGTATTGAGAAATTAAAGGGAGGAAATCTCCCTTCCAAGTCCTTGCCCAGAGTAAATTGTGAAGAGGCCACATTTGAAAACTGGTTTTGTCGCAAAAAATGCTGACAACTGTCCTTAGTGACAGGACCTCAAATAATGCTAATGTAATCAGTCAGCTCAGCCATGAGGGACTGAGCAGTCGCTGGGGTGAAAGGCATGGGGATGGGGACAGCAGAGACGCTTCTTAGCACTTTTCCCTGGACTACTTCACATAGGTACTGAACCTGAGATATTTGAGCACAGCAAGAAGACTGCAGCTTTGCCCAACAGCCTTAGCGCTCACCACCTTACCCAGCATCAGCAGGGAGAGCCAAAACCAGGACTAGGACTCCAAGGCTAACAAAGGAGAGTGAGCCTGTTCCCAGGAGGCTCCGCGCCATGGTGTCAGCACGCAGTGACCGTCACACAAGCCTCCAAGACCTGCCAGGGTGGACACAGAGGGGAAGGAGAGAAGAGAAAATAGGTTTTATTTATTAGGAGAAAAGCAATCTGCTCAGTTGACTTTTCCCCAGCAGTTTAACCATGTTAACTGGCAGTCTGTATTGCTGGGGTTCTGTATATGAAATCCCACCCCTACTAGGACCAAGAGCAAGAGCATCCCCTGCAGTGCTGCTGGCCCTGGGGAAGTCACAGCATGGGGTCAGAGCCACGCATGTATATGCACATACAAACCCTCACCCTGTCTTCACAGAGCATCCAGCAGCTTCCCAGGTGCTTCAGAGAGTGCAGAGCTCCACTTCTAAAATGACAACACTGTTGGTTCTTCCACCCATCTCTTCCTTCTCAACCCATACACTCTCAATCACTGCCCTCGCCTCGTAGCAGTTCGCAGCTCCCTGTGCTGCCTTGGGACCACCCACACAGCTGAACCACTTACAAAGCCTCAAGACCCATTTTCTCCCAAACATCTTTTTCTGAACAGTTAAGCCCTCATTTAATTCTGGTAATGACACTGCCAGAAATTATTATGAAGTTTGGGCACTGAGGCCCAAGGTAGTGGGAGTGTTCGACTGTGCTGCACTTACTGTGCTCAAATTTTTCATTAATGCTCAGTTTTACTTTTATTGTGATGTTATTGCACATTTAACTGCCTTCCTCTTTTATGTATCTCATTATGTTGATGCACCTTGGAACAGCACTGCCAAGCAACAGCCTGTATAAATACAGCTTGTCGTGATGTCTCCCCAGCACGACACCATGTCTAGCACACAGGAGATTTAGCACAGCAGCAGCTCAGCACCTTGGTAGCCAGGCACAAATGGCCAGTGTGAGCCTTCAAAGCCATAAATGAAGGCTCACTTTGATCACAGCCTGTAGAAAGAGCACGATGTTGTTGCCAGCCAAAGCTGACTTCTGGATTCCTCCACTCAATAGGTACCAATATTGCAGAGCCTCAGGCAGCTCCTTCTAGCACAAAGGAAGGAGATGCTGGGTTGAAAGCCAAACCCCACCACATGAATGGCATTTCTCAGCTGGCAGAGGGTGCTTCAGAATGAAGAGAGCAGGTGAGCTCTCAGTGCAAGTGCTCTCAGTGAGCAGGGGCTTCTTCACACGGACTTGGAGGCAGGAACCTGCATCATGAATCCCATGCAGAGAGCTGGGAGCTCAGCCCCAAGCAGGATTCTGCATCTAGCTAACCCTGGTCGCTCACATCAGTCTTCTGGCTGTTGTGTCTGATCCTTGCTTTTTAGCTCAGTATAGTGCTAATAGGACATAAGCTTCCACAAAAGCAGAAGGAAAGAATCAGACACTACAAGTTCTTATCCATCCACCTCAGCTTTTGTTCTAGCAATATGTTCACTTATGGCAGGCACAGAAGGAAAAAATAGCATTGCCTTGAATAAAGCACATTCATACTTCAGACACATTACCTTTATCTTCCTCCCTGTTACTGAAAATCCTTGTAACTATCAGTGCGTGGATTAATTTTGTGCATGAGATCATTTGTAGGTGTTCTCAGGCCCTATTTAATCAGGATGCTGCCCAGTGAAGTGTGGCCTTCACACCAGAGGAGCACACACTTACCAGAGGCTGCAGGAGCCTTCTGGCGTAGACTCACCCACACCTCTGGTGAGACAAGCCCTGATTCAGGATGGCTCCTCTGGTTCCTGCCACCCTCCAGCTGAGAAAGGACACACAGTCTTGGAAATTCATGTATTTGCTGATGAAGCACAAATTAAGAGGCTGAACATCTGTTCTGTGGGAAATTCCAACAGTTTGGGGAGACTCATTCCAAACCACAACAAGGACAGCTAAAATGTTGATGTTTTCTACAAGGCAAATTCAAAACTCCTTCAATTAGAAGCTCCTCAACAGATTTCCTTTCAACGTTTCCCTTTCATTTCACTTATAGTTGCAAATTATACAATAGGATTTGATTTTTTTTTATTAAGGCAATTTCAAACATAAGCCAAAAGCCAAAATCCCACCATTGCTGTTTCCCTCTCCCCTGCCCACACCGCCACTGAAAAACCTCACTGAAATCAACACTTTCCCATTCAATTGTTGAAGTCAATCAATAGTTTGTTTGGGCAGAATTTGTCCTGCCAGCAGTTTATGAGCAGAGCTACCCACACAAACAAGAACCCTCTGGGTTTGCAGTGGGTGCCTCCTGGCTCTGCAGGAACCCTTCTGACTCCTCTAGAACATTTTGGAGCACCTTTATTAGACTTGGAGAGACCAGGGACTGGGGAGATCACACACTAAAGGTGGGACAGAGGAGCTGAAGAAAAGAGGACCAGAAAACGGAGCAGCAAGATGATTCAGAAAGAGATCGGGTCAGGAACAGCGACAAAAGCTGGAAGAACAGTTTCCATGTAGGTGTGTGCAAGATATGCCTGTCTGTGCCAAGAAGCTCTCAACAACCACATTCTTACCAAACCCTTTTTTTCTTCCTTCCAGATTATGTGGAGATGAAGGGCTAATTTTCTACTTGGATAATTCTATTGAGGAAGGTGCTAGCCAAGGCTAACAGGGCTGCTCGAATAAAGTTAAATACATGCTTAAGTCTCATTTCAAGCATCAGAACCATTTCTGTACACCTGCAGTAGAAGAAAAATCTTGCTTCACTACTTGCCCAAGTGATTACTTTGCCAGCAATGGCTCAGTTTGCTGGTGCAGAGAATGCCCCCCAAATGGGGTGTGAGAGTACATGCATGGCTGGTTTGCTATGGCTGCATTTAGGGGCTTGGGAGGGACAACACAGCATGGAAAATAACTTGGCACTGTTTCCTACCATTTTCCTTTGGTTCTTGTGTTTTTCCCAGGGAGCTGGATACAAGAGGATGCACAGCATTTTCCCTGTTTTTTGCCTCCTTTGATTTGAGAAGCACACCTGGTCCTGAGTACTGTGATTGAAATTCCTGATTCACACAGGGGCTTAAACTGTTGGTGATGAACCCTGGTAGCCTTGTGACATTGAGCCAGGGCTGGCTAGGGAGTGCTGGGGCAGCACCAGAAGGAACAACCCCTTTCCAGCACTGATGCTCATCACCCGATTGCAAAGCAGAAAGCATTTCTCTGAAGGATGTAAAGAAGCTTTTGCAAAGGAAGTGGTTTCACCTTTCATGCAGTTCAAGTGATCTTCTGTAGCTCCCCATAGCCAGAGCCCAGTGTGGTCCCCATGGCACAACAGTTCTCAGCATCACCTCTCCCCTTTCCTGGGGCTTTTTTTCATCCAGGCCAAGCACCAACCACAGGGACACACAGACTATCAGCCAGAGCAAGGGCTTTATAAGCCTAAAAGCTACTGGCCACACAGCCTCTCTATCAAAAAGGTCTCTGGGCTGGCAGGCTTGTAAGACCAGTCCTGGTTTCAACAGCCGAGCAATGGAGCTCTTTAGATTGCAAGCACAGAAAAGGTCCCGCTTACAGAGGTCTGTCTGCCCCACAGCAGTTACTGCAGGGAGAAAGGGGGCCCTCGGTGTACAACACCATCTTGAGCAAAGGAAAGGAATGGAAACCCCCAGGGAAAGGCAAACTGGGGCTACTCCAGCTTGAACTATGAACTCGTGCTGCCCTTGCAGAAGGTGCTATTCAGCTGTCACTTACCACTCAGGAAGGCACTGAAACAGACAGTATCTGGATCTGAATACTTTCAGGGATCCCCGATCCTCTTGGAAGGAGAAGGAGGATGCAGGCAACACACAAGTAACTGCATGAAAATGAGTGAGGGTTTAGGAATGTTAGTTGGATGGCAGTAGTCTCAAAGAGGAAAAAAAATCCAAGATTTCTTGCTAGGTCTTGTTGAAAGGAAACAAGCACAGTATCCGTTAAGGAAAAAAGCAGAATGCAAAGATTTATATGCTTGGAAAAGAGTGATATAACTCACACTGACCCCTCTTTCACACAAGGCAAAGAACGTCACTCTCTAGATTCTGGTTCTCATCTATGCCTATGCAAGATGGAGCCTATCGGGGTTGTACATGTTCAAAAGAGCTCTGCACTTCCTTCCTCCATCTGTCCATTGCTCATTTCTTAACGGCATGGTTAGTGAATGCATTCATCACTAATTCTGTAGTTGCTGGTAACCTCTCCACAGCTGAATCTAATGCAGATTTTCTAAGGAGCCCAGCTAACACTTTGCAGCTGGAATCCAGCAATACTTGAGGTTTACAATTCTGTGCACTCTGGATTTTGGCAGGTGTCTTTATAACCACATACTAAAGGCATCATAAACATACCCACTCCTCTCCAACACAGTCTGTCCAATCTCCAGAGCATCATAGCATAACAACACTCCCCAGAAATACAGCCTTCCTGTTGGAAGTGCAGTTTTGGAATGAGGATTTGGAAAAGCTTTATTGTCCTCAAGACACTAACATGTTCCAGCCCCTGTTGCTACTGAGGTGGGTTTGGATCCAAGAAAGTGCTGGCATCTGCCAGGTCAGCGTGGTACCCAAAGTTAACACAGTCACTAGGGTGCCTCCTGACTTGTCATAATGAGCTTGATCTTTTCATGAACCCTTATCCTATAAGGATTAGATATTCTGAAATGCCTTCTTAGCGATGAGTGATTAGCACAAGCTTGCTGCTGACAAGGGAAAGACAGAGCTGTGGAGGTGGAGAAAAGTAAAGTTTGCAATAAAACCTGGGAGAACAGCAAGCATCACAGAGGGAATGAAAAAAGAAAAGATGCATAAACCCACCTGTGTTCGCTTGTGAGAGCCACATCAGTACCTCTCTCAAATTATTACCACCTTAGAACATGCACAGCCAAGGGAGCAAACTGATACACTTAGCAGTAGTCTAATAATGCAGGCAGCATTCATGAAGCAGCCCAAAGGATATTTTTACCCCATAGCTGCACCCAGAGATGCTGTGTACCTGCAGTGCCAGTAGGTCCCATGCCCACACACCAGGCACCAACACCAGTGGCATCAGTTGAAGGAGTGCTGAGCTCTCAGAGCTCTCACTCAGCCCCCAGCCCCCAGGACCTGCAGCTGCTCCACTTCTTTGCCAAGTGAGGTATCTCAGAGAGGGCTGTGCAACGAGGAGCTGATGCTGGGAAGCAGCTGGAAAACAAACTGGAAATTAGAGGCAGCCTCAGTGTAAGAGCCTAGCGACAAGCACTTCCATGCAGGGATAAGAGGGTGATCTTGACCCTGTGGGTGACAAGCACACGCATCCACCTGCACAGTAATGCATCTGAGCACAGCACTATAGGGGACCTCACAACACCTGTGTATCTACCCCCAAAGTCAGGTGCACTTGCACAGCACAAGAAACTCCTTAAAGCCCTTCCTCATTGCGCTACAGCCTCTGCAGCAAAACATGTCCCAGGCATCAGGAGAGGTCCTCTGACACCCTTCAGGGATTCCAGACTCATCCAGACTGCACAGGCTGTGCTCTGCCCAGCCATCACTGACCCTCCATGAGCACACCAGCCTTGTGGTGATCACAGCTATGCCTCTTCTAGCACTTCTTTGGGTAAAGCTCCGAGCTTCCTGCAAATACAGGCAGCCAGCAAGCCCTCAGTGCAGCAGCAATAAATGCAGACAATGTACATGCTACCCTGTGTCCTTGTTGGGGAGGTTTACTTCAGTTCTCAACTTCTTCAGCTTAAAGAAGGGTCTCTTGTGATAAAACTCTTTTTATTTGAGGGCAAGGACGACAATGAGCAGCCAAAATTCATCTGGAAGCCTGAAAATGGTGGCATAAGATACCACCGTGTTTCACAAGACCCTTGTCCTACTGGTTGTTTGCACGCCTTTGTTCTGAAATGACCTAACTGGAGTGCAGGCGTACACTGCACAACACAGGCAGAGACACTGAAGCCAGCATGTCCTGGAAGAAAACCAGCCATGCCAGCATCACACTCCACCTGCACTAGCCAGCACAGGGGTTGCTTGTTTTGTTAGCCTGGACCAAGGTAAGTGCTCTGCTTCCATCATCTGATGTAGCCTGAATTTCTCTGACTTGCATCCCAGTTTAGCACTGCTTTATGTCATACAGATGCTGTTGAAAGCCAGAAGCTACTACAATGTTTTGCAGGAACAAGAGGCAGGCAGCAATACCTCCACCTACCTGAATCAAACTTGCTGTTTACAATCTACTTAGAGAAATAGCCCTGGTTCACAGTAAGAGGCATATGGCGAAGGAACCACATAGTCTTCAACTCACAAGCATGAAAGGGTTTTGTGCTTCCTACCTGAGGGCACACACTAGCCTGTCCCCATAAACACACACACTGCACAAGCCATAAACAACCTTCCCATGAATGTGCCACCCACATAAGGTATGAGGCACACGTGATGGTTACCAAGTGCGCTGTCTGCAGCTCTGCAAGAGATGCCAGCACAAGAGGACACCCAGGACCAGCGGCACAAGTTAAAGAAATTAAAGGTTCAGATCAACATGGAAACCTTGGGAGCAAGCCTTAAAGCAGATCTCTTCAGTAGAAAGCTGGTAACAGAGGAACAAGCTCTGTGCCCAACTCCCAACTCAGCTTTAATTTTTCAAAACAAGAAGCTGTTTGACAGTTTTTCCTCATCAAAACAAAATTAATCCCAGCATTGCATCTCTCTACTCAAAAAACACATCCAGAGGGATTGTAGAGTGATTCACACCCACAACTGCTATGGGAAACCATTTGCACTCAAAGTGTAACAAGCCAACACTGATTCACCCACGTAATTACAGGCAGACACTGATTCACAGCTACTGCAACTGCAGACAGACTGACTCACAATCAAAGCAACTGCAGACAGACTCAGACTCACAAGCACAACTGGAAATACAACCGTGCTGACAGTACCCACAGTCTGCGATCAATCACACACATCTTTGGAAAACTAGCTATCACCCTAACCAGTGCAGACACAGCTGGCCAAGCTCTGTGCTTCTGCTGGTGCTCTTGACCTTCACCTCACAGCCATTTTTCCTTCACTGACGGAACAACATCCACACCTCAGCAATCGTCCCTTCCCTGGCAGCACTCACACTTGCCAAGCATGACTGTCAAAGCCTGAATGCAGGAGCAGAGCTGTATGATGCCTTCAGGCACAGGATGCATACAGGCACAGTAAGTGTACATGGTGCAAGACATCAACGTACATCCCCTCTGATACCATATATCTGTGCACTGACTTAGTGTTTCCAGAATATAAGTAAATACAAGCCAAGTATAATACATTTAGCCCGTGGGCAACAGAGATGGCAAAAGACTCACCACTGGGCAAAAGCTTGAAAGGCAGTATTATTTACTACACTCTCTGGCTGGGTATGTAATTATGTCAGTGTTCAGTCTGAGTATTGTGCTACTTTTTGTAAACAGTTGGCAGGAATACTCCTACTGGGATGAGGGGCTGGGCTGCTTCTCCAGTGCTGAGAGGAGCAGGCTGAAGAGGACATGGTCTACTTAGGGAGAAAGAAACTGAGATGAAAGAATGAATTACGCAGGAAAAGATGAAGTAGAAGCTGAAAAGCAAAGTGGGAGAGGTGGCAATCTACAGACAAAGAAGAAAGAGGAAAATAGAAAGAACAGAAGGAGGAAAGCTGTATGATGCACACTTGCAAAGAGAAGCTCCAGAAGCAAGGAAAAGCAATAGCCTCCCAGTGCTAAGCGCGTCTCGCAGCAGTGCGGACAATACGTCTGTGCATCCCCGTGCACTGAGCTCTGCTGCGCGCTGCACACCAGTAAGAGATTCTAGAGGAAAGGAAGCAGCCTCCAGCCAAGCATGTGCCAAGGAGGTCATGGTGCAGCCGCAACTCCTCCAGCTGCCCAAAGCTCCCTTGGAAAAGAGCAGGAGCATCGGCTCATGCACTCCTCTGTCTGTGCACGCATGTGAGCGCAATGCAGGGCACCCTGCCACCACGGGCACAGGGTGAAGGGCAGGCTGGCAAACACAACAGCATCACAACCTCAAAACAGCCCAGAATCCTTTATCCTCCAGGGTAAAGAGAAAGTTAAGACACTACAGAAAGGAGAGGACTTGCCTGAAGCACAAGTAGCATCTTCTAGTTGTAGGCTGGACCTGCCTTGCCACCTGTTATGCTTCTTCTTCACACTCCCCACAAGGAAGCTAAGAGGACCTGAGATGAGGAAGCAAACCTGCTGCTGTCTTCAGAACAACTCAGGTGAGCTTGCTCTTGCTGGGTCTGAGCGGCTGTTCAGAGCCTCACCAGAGGGTCCCAGCTCTCCCTTTCTCTCTGAGGATGCTGCTGTGTTTTGCAGCCAGACAGCAGCAGATTTAAGGGATAGACTACGGATGCAATTGGCCAGGGAAATGAACTATTTGTTCAATTATACTTCTCTTGTCCAGATGAGAATTGTTCTGGCAGAAGATAGTGCGAGGAACAATGGATTAAATGTTGCAGCGAGGACTGCCTAATGCTTAATTATATTATGCTACTCCTTAGTCCTAATAACTCTGGGGGGAGGAGGAAAGATCTGGAGCCCTTTTCCCTCTCCCCCCCCCCGACACAACATCAGTGCCCATTAGGCCTGGCTGCAGGATTCAGGGGGAAATTTGACTTTACTTTACTATACCATACTGCTCTCTCCTCTCCCTGCATTCACTGTCTGGCTCTAGCATTATCCTCACACAGACATTTTCTATCACAGCCGCTTACACCTATCCCCACTCGCCAGCCGGCAGAACCAGACAGGCGGGCTGCAGCCCTGGGAGTCCCCAGGGCAGGGAGACCCCTGCCCGGCTCGGGCAGCCGCCCTGCTCCGGAGCTGCACGGTCTGGAGTTGCTGCGGGAGCAGAGATGCTCCGACCTTCCCGAACCCCCATCCCTGGGGAACACGGGCAGGGACGCGCCGCTTTTGTTCACCGGCCTTTTGACAATAACCGGAGGCAGCGCAGCGCCCGGGAGCCCATCCCCTGCCGGGGGGTCCTCGCTGCCCCCTCATCCCACTGTCCCCCTGCAGGGCGGGTACCCACCGCTCAGTGCAGCCGCCGGGGCGGCTCGGGGAGACTCCGGGGGAGCCGGGACGCGAACCGCCGCCCCGCCCGCACTCACCGCAGCGTCGGCTGCCCCCGCGGGGCCCGGCCGGACCCCGCTGCTCTCCGCGGGGCTGCGTGCCCCGAGCCGCCGTGCCGGGCTGCCGCTGCCTGCGCTCCTGTGGCCGCGGCGAGGGAGGGAGAGAGCGAGAGCGCGACGGAGGGAGGGAAGCAGCATCCCCCCGCCTTCCTCCTCCTCCCCGCGCCCCGGAGGAGGGCTTACCCACCCGCTTTGTGCGGAGCTGCCCGCCCCGCAGCGCGGCTCGCTGCCGCCCTCAGCACCCCAGGTTGGAGCCACCACCCCAAGCGATGCCCAGCGGCCCTTTGCCAGCCCCCCGGCCAAGCAGCATCATTTCCGCGCAAGAGGGTGAGCACGGCCGGCTGCTCCCGGCGTCTACCTGTTGAAAGGCGGGGGGAGCTCTCTACGACGCTGATGCTTTGAAGGGAGGTGGTAAGCAGCCCGAGGGGTACTCTGTACCTCAGCTCCTGCCAACCTCCTCGCTGCAAGGCCTGGCCAAGTCCCAGATCTGCCAGCGGGGCAGGGAAGTTTGGCCCGCAACTTCGAATTGCCAAGATTTATAAAACAATAAAACGGCACACAGAGGAAAATAAATGCGGGGGGGGGGGGGGGCGGGAGGGGGGTTAAAATGCAACAAGGAGGGGGGAGGGAAAATAA
>JANRGW010015668.1:0-22651 GCA_024733675.1 Psilopsiagon aymara
GGAACAGTCATTCTCTAGCTATCTGTAAAGATACCCCATTTGTGCCGGCCCCTCGAGCCCGCGCCCCTCGCCTCGCCGCGCCGCGCCGCGCTCCCTCTGACCGGTTTCCAGGCGCCCCGCAGTCTGCCTTTCACCGGGAGGGAGGAGCCTTGAAACCGACGCCGAACTTTCCTGCGTAAGGGACCGTCTCCCAACGCCTCACCCGGGGGCGGGCGCAGGCGGGCGCGGGGCTGCCCCGCGCCGCGCACAAAGGCGGAGGGGGCTGCGGAGGAAGGGGAGGGATGGGGAAGAGAGGGGCCCCGTGGCAAGGGGGCTGTGATGGGGTATCGGGGGGGGCGTGCCTTTTCCTTCGGGGGGCGGGTGTGGGTTCCCCGGCGGTGACAATATTTAAGGTCGCTGAAGTGCGCGGCCCCGCGGAGTTCAGGGTTCTCCCCCGGCAGAAGGGCAGGGAGGTGGTTGCGGCCCCGTTCGCGGCCTGGAAGAGCTGGGGGTTGGGGAGGGAGGTATCCGTCCCATAGCGAAGGGCCGGGTTGGCAGGAAGGGGAGTCGGGGAAGGGGGTGTAGTGGGCAGCCGGGAGCATCTTCGCGGGACTGAGGTGCAGAGGACGGGTTTACGGCGGTAACTTTGTGCGCAGGCAGGAGCGGCAGCCGTTTGAAGACGGAGACCGCAATGGTACCTACCACGGACACGCGCAACCGGTTATGTGCGAGTGGCCCAAACTCGCCTCCAGAAACGCCTGAAGTACCTCGCTACTGAGTTGCGATATTTTATCTGTGACTTTCTCCTATCACATCTACAGCACCAGCCTGAGACATGAAAACCGTCACAACAGTTCTTTCAGATGCCCCTTCCTCCCCCTGCCCAGTGTTCCAGCTGAATTCAAGATGAATGTTTCATGACTTGTGAATACTTCCCATCCGATTCTTGCCAGCAGTAGTCATCTCTGCACGTCTAAAGCCCCACTGCTCACACAGAACGGAGGTCCTGTTGGAGCATTCCCAAAAGTGTTGCTTGGAAAAATGATAGAGGCTGAATGGGGGATTTACTGTACTTGGTGGAATTCAGTAAGAATAATAAACTATGCTCCTGGAGAGCAGGAGGAGGCGAATCCCACTACGTTCTCCAAATGTGCAGTAACCAAGCCACTATGACGTGAACCTGAATGTCCTCATATTTGTCTGAAACTTCTCTGGCCAGCTGTCTTCCTTCGTTGCAGTGTGCTCCCACCCTTTCCATGTTATTCCCTAATGAGCTGCAAAAATCCATTGGGAGTACATGCCCAGCATTTATTTCTGGCTGTCATAGGTGGCAAGGGTTAATAAAAGCCATCCGTATTTCTTGGATAGCTACAGATAAAATTTGGACCTTGCTATTTAGGCCACTTTCTTCCTCCCAGCAGTGCTGTCCCACATTCAAACTAATTAATAGCAAGATCTATGCTGTGTAACGATGGCAGGAGCAGGATCATGTTTAGAAATGGTACAATCTTAAATGTGCCAATTGCTGATGTCCTCGTTTACTGAGGCTTACAGAGTTCTGTGAAGAACTCTCTTCTCAGAGGACCAGAGTTAAAAAATGATATTCACATATTATAATCTTTTCCCATCTTTTGCTGAAAAAAAAGTGATTCCTTGCATATTGTATTTACAGTCTTAAGCTACAGATTTTCTTCTTCAGATCTGCATCAGTAATTAAAATTACTAGCTACTTTCTAGCACAAAACCTAATTTATATTCAGCCCTAAATTACAGTATTGTTTTCCTATTCATCCTAAAACAATTGAACACTGGATCTTTAGATAGAAACAAGTATTACACATGCTGTTTGTCACAGAAGATGAGAGTGAATTTCTAACTAGTCTCAGGAAGCATCCATGGCTTTCTGCCTGTGGTCTTCAGACCTGGGGATGCATCACACAATCCAGGAAAGCTAATTAAGACACCTAAGTCCATCATCAGTTGCCTGAAATTGAGTCTTTGGGGTCTGCATTTGAAGAATTTAGCAATACTTCCAAAACTGGGAAACACTGCAGAGTCACTGTTCTAAGTTGATGTGTGCAAAAAGACAGAAGATTGTTCTAGGAGAAAGATCAGTGTATACAGGACAAGGTCTGCATATGTCGGTAATAGCTTTTTTCAGACCAACTGGAATAGAAGGAAAAGTAGACAGCTTTCTGGGCTATTTCTTCTGTTCTGAAGCAAGTAACTACTAAAGCTAAATGCAACTTGAGAATAACTGCTTAGAGTTTAGATAGGGATGTATCAGTGAAATCAGCTTAAACAGAAAAAGTGGCAATGGAAATGGGAATGGAGAGGAGTGTTGTGGGGGAAGAAATGAGGACTGAGATCTGGTCGGTTCAGGAAAGTTCCTAGGACTCACTGTTTTTAACTGTTTAATGATTTTTCACATAACAGGAGAAAATCCTGTGTGGAAAGAATCTTCCCAGAAGCACCTGTCCTATATTTCCAGCAGCCCAAAACACAGAACTCATCATTAGAAGCATAATGCTCTGTGGTCCAAAACACCAGATCAGTTAAAACTGTGCCTGAGCAAGAAATGTAAGATGCGTTGATGCCCATCCGGTGCTACAGCAATGAACACCCCCTGCCATCAAATTACCATCATCCACCGGTCTTACTTTGCAGTTTCAGGACTGTAATGTACTTCACCCTGTGCAAGCTGCCTTCCTGGTAGCTTTGCTGCTGAAAATGACCACACAGCACCAGCACAAACTCCCAGAGACCCTGTTCACAGGCCAAAACACTGTGCTGTTGGTAAGGGGGTGCTTGTCATAAAACACAACATTCTCACTCTCTTCTTTCTGACCTGATCCTTAAAGGAAACTACAGAACTTGTCCCACAGAAGCAAGCATGGGAAATAGATCTCCTAACTCCACCCAACACCCCAAACCTGAGACACAAGAGAGATGCTGGTCTGATAGTACATTATCATTTCCTTCTGCTTCCACCCGCCCCATGCTTGTCTCTCTCCAGATCAGCAGTTTGTAAGGTAATTGTCTCACCTTTTTGCTTAGCTAAGAAATGCCCTCCTCTCTCCCATCCTTAACATTATTAGCATCAGTGATGTCTTCTCTGTTGTAAAGCTACAATCTTCTTCCTTTCAGAGGTGTCTTAATAAGTATATTAGTAAACATTAAGCAATTGTTCTTAGCTGAAACCTGCCATTTCTAACCCAAATAAAAGTTTATATGACCAAAAGTTTGTCTCATTTTTCTACCTATATATCTTGGTCTAATAAAAAATACTACTTCGCAGGGTAACCTCAGTACTGCACATCACATCCACAAGAGAACTACCACTGCCTTGTTCTTTTAGCGATTCCTTGGATATCTACTACAGGTGACTTGGAGAGAGGAGACTGGACTGGATGCCACCTTTGCTTGGGACAGTACAAGAGTAATCATGTTCTTACAGTGTGTTCTTTAAAATACAGACACTCTTCCTTGCCAGGGAAATACAATTTTGCATTCTAAAAGAAATCAAAATCTGAGCATTAAAATAGTACCATAAAAGGAATTTCAGTTCTACTTCAAAACTATGTGCTCATATTACTTTTTACAATAGCTGCTCTGGCAGGTGGGAAGAGTTTTGTCTTCGTGTGTTATATCCCAGTAGCATCCTCATTCTGCTGCTGTCCTCAGGGTGCTCTTTTGTACTGATTTTACTTGTTAGAGGAAATGGGGGACACAAATCTTCAGCCAAAAAAGATCTGCAGCTATCTAAAGCTTTAATTTTGGAAAGAAACAAAACAGAAAGTAGTTACAGTATTTTCTTCTAAGTGACTGGCAGAAATAGGTTAGAATAAATGCTTCCTTTCCACAACGCTAATGAAAACTTGTTTCTCTGGAAGGGCTCCTGTACACTATGGACTGTATTTGTAGCAGGGCTAGTGACCACACAGATGAGTAAAATCTGAACACAGATAATAACATAAATGTATGTTTGTCCATCAAATTAAAGCAAAAATTATGCTCAGATAATGAGCTTTTTAGTTGAGTCAAGATTTCATTACTTAAATGTTAAGGATTTAAAAGTAAGATCATAATACAGGGGAACAAGTTAAAAGTTGATTTTTTTCTCATGTTGAGCATGAATCTTGGCTGATAGTAGTTAACATTTTTGGGAGGCGGGGACATTAGTTCTGTATGGAAAGAAAGGATTTTTGGTAGCTCAGTAGAGGGAGAGATTCAAGTATGCAATCTTTGGTGGTCAGCAATGCGTATACTAAATTGATGAAGTCTCTTGGAGTGAGCTAGATGATTCCAGACGAGACAGTACAGGTCCACAGCTCAGGTGGGTTCGCTCTCACTGCTGATGGTACACAGCACATCAAGTGATGCTTGTTGAAAAATCAGTACAAAGAGTGTAAACACAGTGAAATGAAGAAGAGGTGATTACAGTGTTGTATATCTTAAATTTTAAGATGAAGTAAGATACCCCCGTACATTGCCATATTAAAACTACCATATATTTCAGGTAATAAAATCCTTAATCCAGATAATACGCACTCATTAAAATGAGATATTTGACCCTAGAAGTTGACACACAGGTCTGCAGACCAAAATCCTGGAGAGTAAGTGTCTGGACAAGACCCCTGAGCGGCTTTTACAGTTACACAGTAATACATTTTTCACTTTCCAACATGCCAATGACACAGCCATCTGCCCCAGGGCCATGTGCCATAGCATCCCATGGGTTTAGTCCCGCCATAAGAAAAAAAATCTTAAAATTTAAAAGCCTGTCTTGGACATTGACTGTTTCTTGGAACACCCAGAAAACTCTTGGAAATAGGCTTGCACCGGCAAAAATAACAAACACATGTAGTGACTGGCAAAGAAAATCAATAGGAGCTGACCATGAACCCTAGGCAATGGTGCAATCAGCAGCCAGAGTATTTTCTGCAGTGAAGGGTCTCAAGGCTGTACAGCCAAGTGCTCAGAAAGTCATTGCAGAATCATAGAATCCTAGAATGGTTTGGATTGGAAGAGAGCTTAAAGAACACCAGGGTCCAACTTCCCTGCCATGGGCAGGGACACCTTCCACTAGACCAGGTTGCTCAAAGCCCCATCGAACCTGTCCTTTTTCTGCCAGGAATGGGGCAGCCACAGCTTCTCAGGGCAGCCTGTTCCAAGTGTCCCACCACCCTCACAGTGAAGAATTGCTTCCTAATATCTAACCTAAATCTCCCCTCTTCCAGTTTAAAGCCATTCCCCCTTATTCTGTCACTTCACGCCCTTGTAGAAAATCCTTCTACAGATTTCTTGGATAGGTGCTGGAAGCTGCTTTAAGGTCTCCCCCTTTAGGCGCTGGAAGCTGCTCTAAGGTCTCCCTGGAGCCTTTGCTTCTCCAGGATGAACAATCCCAGTTCCCTCAGCCTGTCTTCATAGGAGAGGTGCTCCAGCCTCTGATCATCTTTGTGGCCCTTCTGTGGACCTGTTCCAACAGATTCGTATCCTTCTGATGCTGGTGCCCCAGAGCTGAATGCAATACTCCAGGTGGAATCATCTAGGTGCAGAGGCAGTGGTTATTATCAGGCATTCAACAAGATACCAAGTAATTCTCTTGCCATTGGGTGGCCCAGGTCATCTTACCCTCAAATTCATCCCAGATGCTTTTATAAGTGCCTTTCATTAATCGGCTGTATTAGTCTGTGATTGTCAGTTTAGGTAAAAATTGTACTTTTATTTGCATTTGGGGGTTGTGGGAATAAGAGAAATAGAATGGAAATGTAGCTGTAGCCACTGAAGTCAGTGGTAATTTACTCCTGCTGTGTGATACCTATTGTAACACAACTCCTACCACATAGTGTGGGCAAGGAATAAAGAGCGAGCTTTGAGTAATGCTCATGTAAGTTAGCCTCCCAGTACAGTGATTTTATATGTTTTAAAGAGGCACAAGGAGAAATGGTATGTCCAAAGCAGACTACAAAGAGTCTCTTCCTCCCAATACCCACTGCATTTTTGCCTTAATGCTGTTTATTCAAGATAGATTGAGTATGCGGAGATTTGATTTGGTTTTCTTTTCTATTCGGAAGAAACATAGATGATCCCTTGCAAATTAAAGCCGTATGTTGCTTGCCTTCCCTGACATGTTCTGGGCCGGGGTGAGAGGCGCAGGGGCTGCAGCCTGGCTGCTGCTGCCAGAAGTTTTCCGGAGAACAAGAAAAAGTCACAGCTCTTAAAAGGGCAATTGAAGATCACAGCTCATTTTGTTCAGAGAGAATGCGAACATTTTTATTTCCCTTTCTTGAGTGAGTTCTTCTACAGTTACATACAGGGCCTGAAAACACAGACTCTCTCTTGTTCTTCAAACACAGAGAGGCTGATTTAAGGGCCTAAGCCGGCAATCCTTACTCCCAGGAGTAGGCCTGCTGATTTCAGGGATGCAAGGGAAGCAAGTAGAGGCTGTGATGCAAGGAGAAATTACATGATGTGCTCTTACTTCTGGTCTCTCGCTGTATTTGCTGTGCTTTAAGTACATTCCTTTGAAAGAAATTACTTCCCATTTCCACTGATGTAAATGAGATTCAGATCATATTTTCTGCATTAGTATTTCAAGATACACAAATTGCAAAGGTATGTGTATGAGGTGGGGGAATGGAGTGGAGGAAAGTTGTTTTTCTGTGTTCCATGAATATTACTGAGAGTGAGCAGAATGAGATCAGATAAGAGAAGGGAGTTAATTCGCAGCCTGTAACTACCATTCTCTATGGAATGTGACTTCCTGTGTGTTAAAGGACAACCTCAACTCTCACTTTACAAAAAATAAAAACCTTTCGGGCTTTTGCTTTTCTTCAGAAAGATAGCTTTAAATATTTAACCAGTGTAAACAGAGGCGAACTGCCCAGCAAGACTTAGTAATGTGCCACTAGGATCTGCTTGTAAGCGCTTCTGCCCTAAATACATTCTTCATCACATAGGAGGGGTCAGCTGTGTTTTGAAGTAGATTCTTTTCAGAAACTTTGGGCTGGTTGCGTGAAAGCAGTTATCTGAAGGGCAGATAGGATGAGTGTTCTAGACCTTCCTCCAGTTCTGCAGCTGACTTTTCTAGTTAGCATTTCACCTCCTCTCTGAGCCTGGCTGCACAGTGACTGCTCGACACTGCAGCACCTCTAACAGTATTTCAGATCTCTCACGTGGGCCCCAGATAATCCATCCAGAGCCTGATCCTGCAGTCTTCAAGGAGAACTAAAAGAAGTATTTCAGAAAAATTTCAAAGTCCACCGTAGTATTACCTTAAGGATGATGAACTTTCACTCCCTGTTGGCACAGGTGTTCGTTCTGTACCGCATAACACAACCACAATGTACAACTCAACTGCAAAGTATTCAAACCTTTCCTCCTCTGTTACCCCTGTCAGAACATTAAGCTATTGCACATCTGGAAACTTTGCTTCTGGATTTCATGATGTCTTTGTTTTCCATAGTGACTAACAAGATTGTGTAATTTTTACTGGATTTGGACTTATCTGTGGAAAGCCACACATTTACCATCTGAAGGGATGGTTATTGTAATTCTGTGTACTTTCATATGGTATTGCTGACATTAAGAAAACCATTGCTGAGTTCCCAGCACTAGAGACCAGGAGGATAAGCCACGTCATCTCAGTGCCCAGGTCCTCTGTTCCCTTCAGCCAGCCACACGCTGGATATGGAGCCTATCAAGGGTTTCTCTCATATCTTCAAGCTTCACACTGTACTGATCCAAGTAATGCCAGGGATGGCTGGTCTCAGCAGCCACAGCTGCATTAAAACAGCATACCACTGCAGCAACACCCTCAGCCTCAAGTCTGTTCACCAAGAATCAGTCCATACGCTGGAGGCACAGCTAGATGTCTAAATCTAACATCCAGGAGATTCTTCCATGCTTATGTACTTCTGTATTTTCAGAGGAAAGCACCTCTTTTTCCCACTTTGACTCTCAGTGGTAGTCACACCATTGGAAGCAAGGTCTAGACACATCCTTGGAAAACAAGGGAAATTCCATACTTGTGTACTCTACCAGGTTAATGACAGAAATGAGGACTTCCTGTTCACTCTTAATTTTTGAAAGGTCTCTAATTCATGAGAAAGGATATACATCTAAAAATGAACACTGAATAGAAAGCAACAGAATGGGATGGGAAGGGAAAGTCTACTTTCTAGCTCTTATGTGTTGTTATCAATTAATGTTGAAATAATTGTTAACATTCAGGCAGTGCTTTGCTGATGTGATTCTTTCATGCATTGTCTGTTGCTCTGCCATTTATAGCTAGAAAGATGGTCAAAGTATTTCTGCAAAGCCATTGTTTTTTAGATTTCTATTAATATAGTTCTTTACAATTGAATAGCTTCTTTGAATATATCATGACTTTCTAAAGTTTGAGACTCTGATTTAAATACGTGCTTAAAAGTGTGCAACACAGCACACTGCGTCTACGCACATATCCTCCCAAGTATGTATCTGATGGCAGCTAAGGGTTGGAGTCCTCCTTTTGACAGAGAAGGGCTAGCAGCAGCTCATCCTAAACTTTGTCTACGCCACTGCCACAGCAAGCAAAAGGGTTTACTGAACTGCTTTGGGAGGCACTTTTCCCTCTTTCTTACAAATGATACATTTGTGGCTTCCAGGTTGAATGATACAAAGACTTCATAGTTGCAGTGGAAGTTAGGCTGCCATGAAGCCACAGCCTTGAACCCACATCTCTGGGATATGCCAGGCAGCATCATTTCACCCATTAGAAAACTGTGACAGAACTGTGTTCCCATATAATGTGTTAAATAGCAGCATACTTAAAAGATGGTTCAGATCATAGCAAGCCTACTTCTGAGCCAGCATCGCACTCACAGTGCCAAGGACCAGAATATATGGTTTTACCATGTCCACTATGCTACTTCTCTTACTCTTTTTTCCCCCCTTTCTTTCAAAAAGCACAGCACTAAGGATATGAGACATAAAGGCTTGTCTTATTTGAGAAAAAAAGTGCCAATATTAAACTAACTCCCTGCATAGACATTCTTATTTCAGTTTAAAAGTGCCTTTCATGGAATTAGGAAGTTGATTCCTTGCTGACATAAGCTTAATCAATACAAGGCACTCAGCTTGATATAAATTTATCTCCATGATGGGGTTGCACCAATTTCTCTACATGTCTTTGAAAAACCATTTAGTTAAATCAGTTGTTTCTTCAAATTGGCAAGTCCATTCTCATTGAAGATTTGCAGTATAACAGTGTGGCCAGCTGAAAAATGAATCACTTCAATAAAACATTAAGAAATCCCAGCCTTTGTATGGTGCCACCCATTAGAGCTCTGAAAGCTGAAAATATCAATAAACTTAGAGCAGCTTTCCATCTGTGTTCTTAATCCCCATTTTCTAAATGCAGGAACTTAAATGTGGAGAAATGAAGTGTGTTTCCAAGGTCAAAGAAAGAGAGTGTGGTAATGCTGGAGAGAAAATGTAGAGATATGATTACAGAAACAGACCAATGACTTTGAATACTCCCAGCGTCTTTCAGGGGCCTTATGTGTAAAAACTGTGGGTGCCTGTGCTTTCTGGTAATCAGCCGTTTAAAAACAGGTTGCCACAGTTGGATGGATGTATCCCAGAATAACTAGTCTATAATATCTCATTTGAGTTTTGTAAATATAGGACTGACTTTTTCTTCCTGAATGAAGATCTGCCCTTGTAATAATATCACCACCTTAGTAAATATTTTCTAGTGGTATTCTCCTTTGGCTGTACAGACATTCAAATCTCAAATTCTGAGGCAAAAAGGATATTCTAACACTTGTTATGGCTACACCAAGTATATTTTTTCTAGGCATAAACATTTTAAATACTGCTCTGTGAGCAGAGCTTTTTGAAGAGAACCACAATGACAGTACTGATGCAGTGCTGTCATCCAGTTCTGGAAAATGGTTGTGGTCCAACCAACCACTCTGCTCTGTATTGAAGCAAGTTTATTAGTCTGAAGCCCTCTAAGTGTTGGGTCTAGTCATAACCAAAACCATACATTAGCTCTGTTGGAGAAGATACGACAGTGTCAGGTCTGCTGAGCTTGAACTGGTCTCTTCAGATCAGGCTGAGGTTCAGAAGGAGTGAGTAATGCTATGGTATGACTAATTGAAGGGTAACTGCATGTAAAATAGACCACAGCTGGTGTTTTCACCATGGACTGCTTGCTCTCTCTGTTGTTGAGTGATAGCTCTAAAAGTTACCGGAACTTGAAACACAGTGAAAACATTTTTAAAGCCTGAAAAGCCCCTTCCATCCTTGGCCATATATCTCATCTTTATACCCTGAATTCTATTTTCTGGAATTCAGTTACACCAATAATTTGCCAAAAGCATGGATAGTTGCAAAATGTTAAGCTACAAAGAACTTAGCTGTGCCGTACAAATGCTGTCTACAATTAAGGCAATTGAAAAGGAAAGCTTGAGGCAGAAGCACTTTAAAAATATTTGCAGACCTATCAAAAGTCTTTCTATGCCCCTATTTCCAGAGTACCTGGGCACCTCAGCACCTCAAAATCTCTAATGTGTTTGTTCTGAAAGATAAAAGTACTGCTCTGTCTTCATTTTGGAGAGGTAAATCTAAGGCAGAAAGAGATTAAAATGACCTGTTCAAAGTCAGGTAGAAAGTCTGTGATAGAAAAGGGAATTTTTGGCAGACACATTTCTTTTTCCTGAGGCCTGTTTTTGCTCCCTGGAAAGCTTTGGAGGGCTGTGAATTGTTTTAAGCCCCTGAGGGAGGCTGTCCCACACTTCCTCCCACATCCAGCCATTTCTCTCAGCCCTGCTATGTGGAGCAGCACTGTGGGGCAGTGGGGAGAAGGGAAGCTGCAGGCTGCCCCAGCTGAAAGCTTACCAGCAAAGCCCACGGTGTTTCCAGCTGCATCAGGTCCCGTCTGCAGCTCTTGTCATGATTGCAGGGGTGCTAGTGCTGGCTGAGGGGAAAGGAAAGGAGGGAGCTGAAGGATGGGAGGGGAGGGAATGGCTGCTGTCTGCAACAGCCCCAGCTTCGATGGACATCAAGAAAACATGAAGCTGCAGCTTGGACTGCACCTTCACAAAGCAAATTTAATCATTAATTATTCTAGGTTGAAATAAAAAATCTAGACATAACTGGACCAATCACTGAGGTGGAAAATATGGGGAGAAATCCTTCTGGTTTTGTTCCTTCCAGCACTGCAAAGGGATGCACCAGATCGAGGGACCTGGGAGTAGAAAAGTCCTTGACTCACCTAGATGCTGATTCACTCCCCTGAAAAGACGGACAAAAGGACTTGAGGCCATCATTTATCACCTCTCTCCTGCTATGCATGGCACGACTCTTTACAATGGATTTATTTAAAGTCACAGTATTAGTCTGTGGCTAGGCTACCACCCTGAACTGTATTCTCCCACAGTAGCACACAAGCTTCTTAATATCTATTCTCTTACTTTAAAAGCAATCAAGATGACAGATGAATCTTCTAAGCATATTTATATCTATATTTATGTGTTAACTTGTTTCTTCACCAGTTTCCTCTCCCTGCCTATCTTTTATGCTTTAGCTAATAAATGTCTCCCTCAGCTTGCCATTGTCAATAGCAATTTAAGCTACACAGCACACACATTATCTGTTAATAGGAAGGGAAACCCCAGGGACAGTGGAGCATAACAGTCTCGTCATCTCTACCAATGTGAGTTGCAGACCACTGTTTTTGAAGGGGCCATACTTCTCTGTTCCTTTGAGGTGATAGCTGCCTGCCACTGAAAAACTCTGGACTGGGCTTACAGACTAAATTTAACAGCCAGATCATCTACTGTAAGTCGACCTCCCAGTGCCACTATCCACACTATAGAGCAGGTCTCTTCATGGGAGAAGAAGCAGCCCTTGGTAAAGGTCAAATGGTGCAAGACACAAACTCTGTCCCTTTTATGTTGGGGATGGGAGGTAAATAGTCCTAGCAGCTTCTCAACAAGCCTAACCAATGAAGTTGAGAACATGCCACTGACAGATGAGTATTTGCCACACTGTGCAGCAAATCCTCCAGGAATAAATAAAAAAACTGCTCAATAAACTAAATTTGACCAGAGGCAGATGGTTGGGATGATGATCTGATCACCACCATGAGAACTCAACTGTAGGCTGAGATCGTCATCCTCAGAATTCGAATCCAAACTCCATTGTAAAATATTTGGAGTAACTATCCAGCAAGAAACTTTGATATAAAATTGCTTGATTAAAAACAAGGTTGAGAAACCCTAATATTTTAACTTTGCCAGTTATTGTTGGGTGGTTATTTATCTCAAGCCAGTTGGAGAAGATTTGGCTGGGATTTGAAGCCTTTAGTATGTACCCAAATATTTCACCTCTTCCTTTGGCCTGTGTATAGGAAGTGGAACTTCGGTTGCCACTGACAGTACAGGAAAATGAGTTTTCCTTCAGCATGTAGTTTGATTTTAAAAGGATCATCTCCCACTTTTTTCCATTTTTCTTGAGCTCAGTCAAAGAGAATCAGACAATTTTTTAGAAGCAAGAAGACAAACCATGGGGAGGATAATTTACTACAGAGTCTGTAATAACAGACTTCTGGCTGAGGTAATGGACATGACACCTAAAATCAGCAAAAAAATTATATTGTAAAAGTACCCACAGCCTAATCGACACATTCTGTCTGCATCACATAGTCAATATTTCACTACTGTTTTCTTTAAAACTTCCCTCTCTCTCTCCCTCACTTGAAGCAGTAAAGAACCAAGGAACTCATAATCTCATACTAATGCTAACAGTTTTTGACCCAAGGAACATAATCTGCCTTTATACTTTATCAAGATAAATTCCAGACATAATTAGTTTTCCCAGACCCAAGTCTTGGCCTGTATTTCTCACAAGTGGATAATCGCCCAATAAAAATAAATAAGAATGTCACTCTTCCAAATTCATATCTGATATTGTTCATATCTGACATTGTTCAGAGACCCTTTTGCATTCTCAGGAGACAGCCGTGTCTTTCTTGCTGCTGCTCCCTGACCAGTTCTATGCAGCCTACACAGTGTCTGCCTCTGAAGTTGTCATGCATAGCTTTCTCATGTTGCTGTAGGCTAATGACAAAGAAACTGGGTGCGTATTTTAGGAGATTCCCCTTTTGTAACCAGACTTCTATCCTATCCTATCCTATAATAAGAGAGTCTTTATAATATAGACTGGCAGTGCTACATGATTACAGTTTATTTCCATGCCATGCTGAAATGGAATAGAAAGAGAGATGTGGAGTTGAAGGTCAGAGCCTTTAAAGAGTGAAGAAATGTCTCCTGCAGGTGTTTGCTTCATAATTGCCCAGGATAGAGATTCTTTACTGAGGTTTGTTGTCATTATAAACTTACCAAGAAAAACAGTTACCATTTTTTTTGTCCTGGCATCTGTCTACTGTCAGTGGATGCCCACAGCTGTAGCCAGGAGTATGCCCCCACTTCTGGCCTCTGATCTGAACTGCTTTTACTCCCGCCCTGGGGAGCTGCTGGGCAGGCAAAGCAGTGGGGAGCAGGCAGCACCCCAGGTGATAAAATGTCCTGTTTCCATTCTGTTCTATGGAAAATTTTAAAAGCTTTGATGTCTGAAGGCATATGCACTCCAGCAGAGAAAACTTCACATCTCATCCTCTCCCTAGCCAAGAGTAGATCTTTCCTATTATCTCACAAGCTGCCTGACAACACAACATATATAAAAACTAGAGCTATCAACATACAGATCATGAACCAGCTTTCCTGAATGTTGTTATTAAGGCAATTCTTAAACGAGATAAAAATTGGTAGTTTAATAGTTCTTTTTAGAAGGATGCTTGGTACACCCGAAATAAGGCTCAATGCAATTAATTTGACTAAACAATTCAGGAGAAATTATCATATTAATGTGAAAAGTAAATGGAATCATTAACACATGAATGCCATAATTGCCTATATTCTAAAACACATAAGGGTATCAGGGAGCTGGCAGACACCAGAATCCATCATTTCCACTATCATATGGTTTTGCAATAGAAAGTAGAATTAAGTAAACACATTCTTTGCTCTTTAATTAAAGGCATGTACAGTTTTACAGATAATAGTCTTGATGGTGAATCAGAAAGCACAGCTCTCTTCCTATGCCCATAGCCAAGAAAGTGCAACCATTTCCTCCAGAGAATAAATACACTGTGGTACTTGATCCCCTTGGTACTGGGTAGGTAAAATATGCTCTCTGGTACATCCATGCTTCAAATTCATCCAGCAATGGAGGCAGAATATGTCCTCACATTTATGTTTTGCATCACATTTCTGCTGTGCTTCTGCACAGAGAATAGGCAGTGAATTGACCTGGGCAGAAGATGCCCAATTCTGACCAAGTGCAGCAGTACCATAAGACTGAGCTTGGCTGTTGTGTGCATGACCACAGCACAACTATGGAGTTGTAGCCTGTGACAAGCACAGGTTTTTACAGTTTCATACCCCCATTTCCTTTGCACTTTCTACAGGCTAATGTCTACTGGACAGATACCACAGATCAGCAGCTGCACAGTAAACTGTTATGCTCTGGGCTAATCTGGGCACATATTTTCTCCATCTAAATTCAACTGAAGTCAGAACCACTGGGGAGAAGAGAGAGCATATAGTGCTGTGAGCATTTTGATACCTATATAAGTCCAATGCTGTGCTAGCTCACTTTTTGGAACATCAGTAGCAAGAGAGAAGCAGCAGCTATGGCAGAAGTGATGGCAGAAGAGGTGATGAATGCAGCAAGCAGTTCTTGCTAAACAATGAAGATCCACAGAGCCAACTTGATGGCCTGTGTTGGCCTTCAGGCTTCATACAACTGCCTGCTGCAACCAAGAATTTTAAATCTGGTTGCATAACAGTGCATGTTAATGTACATGAGTCAGTTTTCAGAAGCTGTATCCTTATGTTCCATGAAGATGGAAACTTGGTTTGGGATCATTTTGAAGGAATCAGACCTCAAGAAGATAGCATAAATAAAATAAATTATCCATGCATACAGATGTGGTAAATGTGGCCTTGGTCCAGATCATATTTCTTTTAATAAAGTACAAAATACATTGACATCACTGACTTGAAAGGTCCTGGTATCTATGTTGTTTGCTATATTGTTTCTACTCATGTTTGCAAAGAAAAGTGAGAAGATCAGTGAATTAATCATCAGTGGGACAGGAACAGACAATATAATGGCCAAGCTATAGAAGGCTGCCAGTGCAAGTGCCAGCAGAGCAGCTAAAAGCCAGATACTCATCTTTGTAGGAGCACAAGGAGGTAGCAGGTAAGCAGCTAAAGGCAGTACCTGTACCAGCTTTAAAGAAAGGAAGGTCCTGCCTATCCAGATAATTACAGAAGTTTAACCTAGTCACTGGTGGAAAAAATCATCTTGAACATAATTTCTAGCAGAATAAGGTCACTTTCAGAGGAAGGAGAGGGCCAGATATGAGGTAACTTCACAGCAGACACAAGCTGCACTGATCAAATCAGCCTGACAGCTGATGGGAGGGCAGTAATAAAAGTGAATTAAAGCTTTTGGAGGAAAACAACTGACTGGCTTAAGTGGATTCTGTATAGAGGGTGTAGATATCACATGAAGTTTCATGTAACAATAAGTATAAAAGATGTGTATTGAGACTCCTGTAGTGTGGTAAGAAATGGTAGAAAAATCAAGCAATTGGGTAAGTCAGGGTTTGATTTAGGATTAGGGAAGTAGGGGATCATGCTCAGTTTTCATCATGACGCTGAAAGTTGCAGTTAGATGGCCTGGATGGCATAATTCTGAAAGATCTATGGCAAAGCTTTTCAGCAAATATAAATGACATGGCATCACTGTCAAATATGTCTGATTTAATGAAAACAATTTTTGCCGCCTTGGAAAACTGGTTTTACAGACTTAAAACTAGTTCCAAAAAAGATGAAATGGAGTTCCAAGAAGATGAAATTTTGGAGATGGAAGAGTACATACTGACAGGCAACATTCGGGAAGTTACAGAGAAGTCTAGTACTACATGTAGTTATATCTACATCAGCGTCAGTCAACTCAGCATCAGTGGTTCAGTAAAGACGAATTAAAGCAGTCATGTGCCTTAGTCACAAATGCTGCCAGCAGATGATGTGATTATGGGTCTATAAGGATAACATATCTAATATCCATGTGTTTTTTTTTTCAAATTTGTTATTACCTCATGGACTGAAAACTGAAACTATCTCATTTAAGATAAAATTGCAGAAGACTGGAGGCTGGTGAAACGAAGCTCTTTTGAAGATTGCAGTTAGAAATGGAAAGCGTTTCAGAAGGTCAGTGTTTGAGGCAAGGAATCAAGACAAGGTATTGACGTTGATTGTAAAGATTATAATGCTGATGAGACCACACCACACCAGACCACATCAACACATGGTGGAAAACAAAAAGGAAAAAAGCAAAAAAGAAATGCATTCAAGGCCTAAAAGCTGATATCAAGTTCATGACTGGACACTGCATTAAATTAAGCTCTGTTTAATAATGGAATAATCTCTGAATAAGAATGACCAGCAGTGGCATACTGTTCCCCAGATCTGGAATGATATTCTAGAACAACCAGAGAAGAACAGGACCATTTACCTATTCTGGATGATAATTAAAATGCCTGAGTTTTCTACAGCTCTAAAATTTAGCTGGCTGCTTATAGTCAGAAAAAAATCACCACCATTAATAACTTGTAAAATAACCACAAATACAGAAGTTTTGCCAAACAAAGAAGTCAGTGTAGATCCACTGTTGTACATATTTAGCACATATGCACATGCAACACACACATTTGGACAGTAAGAAGAGAGAATAGACAAATCAAATACAGAGAAACTGCAGAAATACGATGTGCTTGCCAAGACTTAGGCACAAGTCTTCACAGGAGTGTGCTTGCAAGCCAATTCATATTTGAATAATTGGAACTACATCTAATTGAAATTAAATATATACAATAAAATTCGTGTGTGTGTGTGTGTGTGTGTGTTCACCTTTATGACAAAAGTATTAATACAAAGGTACAATATTGAGATTGTCTAGGAAAACATCTTGTCCTAGAAAATGTAAGAGCTTTGTGTTCAAAGGATTTAGAAAATAAACTCTCTTTCTGTGGAGCCTTGCCCCTTGGGATTTGGCATAAGAAGGAAAAGAGAATTTCTAAGAAATACCAGGTTTTCTTTGCTGGCGTATTTTCACTTTGTTCTGAATGGAAGCAACTTAAGCTCAAAAGGTAAATTTCATTGACTGTAGATTTTACTAAGTGTGAGTTTAGCAAAGAAAGCAAAAGAAAGCAAAGGATATACTAAATATGACTGAATTTTACAACCCCTTTCTTTTTCTTCTTTTGATAAGCACTTAACAGAAGTCTATTCACTGAAAGCTGCCAATTCTTATTTTTACCATATGTACAGATCGAGAATGTCAAAAGAAATGTGTATGGCAAATTAGGGTGAACTCTGTGGCCTGAATGTTAAATGAGAGGGCAAATTATGCAGGATTTGTCTACGATTTCACTGCTCTCATTTGTAATTTCTTTGGGCAGGGCACCTTTATAAGACCATCCTGAAGATATTATCATAATGGAATGTTTTGCATAATGGAAAACACAGTCACCTCAGATCTTCTTTTGCATGACAAACCCTTGATTAGAAAAATAATAGGATGGAAATGGATTTTGTATTTATACAGGCAGGCATCAGAGCCAAGGAGAATGGGAGCTGACCTCAATACACTGGAGAACTCACACAGGCAGATGCAAAACCTCTCTTGTTACAGTAAATTTAGCCTAGAAATAGACTGGGAAACAAGCAGGAGTCATAAAAGTCTTCCTACAGTGAAAAGTTCCTTATTCACAAGAAAAGTATCTGTGATATACAGAAGAATCACACATTCTCAAATGATTCATAGACCTCATTACACAGCAAGACCCGTATTACACCTGTGAAAACAAGAATATTTCGATGTTGACCAAAATGGTAAATGTTTTAAACTGTCTATTGCACATATGATTCAACTTTGTGAACTTACAGTCTTTAGGTCTACTGATGTACAGTTAGAAATCAGAGAATAAATATACTGGCCTAAATCAACACAGCCAAACATTTACAAAATTAGGGTCTTATCTTCAGAATTGAATACAATCAAGTGCTCCCGTACTCATCTGAATTCATGCTCACATATGCACATGCACTTATAGTATTGTTGCTGATGTGCACATATCATCAGACACATAAACCCACTGGATTTATTTACTTATTCAGTATTAATAACAAAATTTATTTTGCAAACAGAAACAAAGAAACAAGTTCTCTAAAGCATAAAATAATTTGGAAGGCTTTGTACCTTCAGGGAAACTGTAAAATCAAAAGGTAGATTTTACTGTTGCTTTCTTACTAAGCTAAGAATGTAATGTGCTCTCAAGTGACTGGACTTCACGTATGTTCAACTTGGAAGACAACAACATAATTTCATTACTGTCAATGCTCTTGAAAGCACAAAACTATGCTGTTCTATGACAAGATCACATTGCGCACAAGTCTGACACTGATTTTCGGTGATAAGGATTCCAACACAGCTGGTTTACAGAAGACCCTAATACAACTGCTTAAAATGCCTAGCTTAAAATAGTGCTACCTGTGATGGGAAGATAATGTTGTGATAGTGGGAGTTATGCATGCTGGGAGAGTGTAAGTGCTAATTACAAATGTACTCATGCTTATTTATGCAGCTGTGCTGAACTAAAGTGCATTTATTGGCCAGCCTTGATACTTGACATAGCATGGGAAAAGAACTGGTATATTGCTCTGAGCCACCTCATCTCAGTCTGATAAGGATAAAATCTTAGCCTGTCTTTGGTTTTCTCATAGTCATTTCCTCTCTGTCTCCCCCTCTGTTTCCCTCACTGTGATTTGCTGAGATGATCTTGGTTTTATCCAAAGGCTATGAACACCCAGAACTGCCATTAAAAGCAGCAAAGATGGGTGTATTCAGCATCTTTCAGGATCAAGGTTATATTTTTTAGCTGTAAATATCTGTATGACTAGAATTACACGTGTCAGCTTTGAGATAATGTCATGATTTCATTGTGGTCAAAGATCTTGAAAAAGCAAAGCATGGCTGATCTCTGCACAGTGTCTGTTCATGTTATTATCTTAACAGTAAACTCACAGCTGATTGCAGTTTGGCCCTTATCAGTTTTTCTTCTAGCACTGGATAAAATCATTTCAGCTTGCTTAGGAAAAGACCCATCTTAAGTAAGACACAGCTTTACAGAGAGCTGACAGGTAATGCTAACCTTTTTTTTCAGCAAAAGTGCCTTTTTACTATAAGGAAATGACACAAAAGTGGTCACAACATTTAATATGCACATGTGAAAAAAGGAGGATGAAATCCAGGAATTCAGCTTTTCAATGCCTGAAGAAGCAGATTTCATATCTGGGATTAGTACCGCAAATTGTTTCACCTGACTTCAAATGAGCTGTAAATAAACTGGCTGATTAGAAGACTATAAAGATAACCCAATTTAATATGTAATATGCCTACCAGGATCCCCTACCTTTAGAGCAGTTTTTCTTTGGGGGGTACTTTGCAATGCATTAGAGAATGAATCTCCCCTTTTCTTCCATAGCAAAAACATGCCAGCCAAACAACTGCTGCTAGTAGCCTGAACCCAGAAGCACATCCATCCACATTCCCAAATGCCGCTTAATTCACCATCTCTGAAATACTAGCAAGACATCCTGAACTGAGATTGCATACTTAATGTATATATTTATTCCCCTACTCTGCTTTCCATTAATCGATTACTGTCTCAAAGCTGCACTTAATCCTTTATGACAATAGTTTCATTTGTAAGGAAAAAAAAAAAGCATCTGTAAGAAGCGTTCTGAAATAAGAATCTGAATTGTACTACAGTCCATTCAGTCCATGCTCTGAGGCAGCTACGAGCATGCCCCTGGATTACTCCCATGAACCAAACAAAGCCAAACTCTGTAATGACACTACTTGTAAATGCAGCAATCGTTTTTTCTACTTTTCCCACTTCCAGTAAGCTGATCCTGGATGCCTTTTAGCCAGCTCCAATTTTGGTGTCTCCTCTATCTGACCCACTAAGAAACACACAAACAAACAAATCCCGTAAGGAAGGACAGGAAGTTGTGTGAACTGTTACGTGGTTATTGTTACTAGGGAAACCACTTCCTTAGTATTCATGTGTTCAGCAGATCTGTCTGGCTGTGTCTGGAGTCCCAGGCAATGTCATGAAATGAATGGCAACCAGGAAAATGAACCCAAACCAACACAAAATACACAAGTGTCTATAATACTTAAAATGAAAATCTCATTTTGGTAAATCAAGCTGAAGCAGAAATATCTTCATATAATTTGCTTTTATAACAAGAGTGTGTGTGTTTGGAAGAGTGTGCTATACTCTGTTCTTCTTTTCTTTAACATTAATAAAGAATCAGTAAACACAATCAGTACTGATAGGTTAGAGTTAAAATCCTAAGCACAAACACCTACATGTTTTGGCTGCTGATCCCTTCTACAATTTCACAAGCAGTATCTTCATCCAAGCAAAGAATGAGTAAAGCTAGTACTCTGCTTTGAAAACCAGATTTGGACTCATCTCGAACATGCATGCTTCTGCTTTATGGGACAGATTTTTTGTTTGTTTGTTGGGCTGGGTTTTTTTTTTTTTTGAGTTCTCTGAGTTTTTTAAGTGTGACTTACAAAATAATCGGTAGAAACATCTCAAGCAGCAGCCATGCCTTAATATTCCCTGTACCCTCCCTTGCATAGTTTAAACAAGTGGGTGCTTTCCCAGATTCAATCACAGAGAACAGGGATGGAAGGGCTCTCAAGAAATCAGCTGTGCTAAGCAGGTTGTAATATATCTAGTTTATACACAGATGCTCCACAGTTCCTTTATCTCTCCAGTGATGGGGATTCAATGTATCTCGTCCTCAACAGGAATTCCACAGCTGGTAGATTGATTTTGCCCCTTCTCCATCTTGCTGAAAATCTCAGACGAGTGATAAACCCCAAAGAGGGTTACACACACATCCCTGAGCATTTCCAGCCCTGGGCTGCAAGTTCCAGCACTAGACTTATTGCAAACACAGCTCAGTGTTACTCTCTACCCGCAGCACTAGAGGTGCAGAGTAGGTTTGCACATTCACCAGAGGTCCAAGGCTTGTGCTTAAGAAAGTTATCACTCCTGAGGATCTCAATAACCACGAGCCCAGCCAGAACGAGCCATCTCAGTGGGTTTGCTCTTGCTTTACAGTGGGATGAATCGCACTGGGGAGATACAGTGCAGCATAACTGAGTATTTCAAAGTTCACTTGCTGCTAGAGAAGGATTTTTCTAACCTGACTCCTTGGAAAACAACATGCAAAAGGGTGATGCAGAGTTGTAGGCCAATGCCACAGGGACGACAGTGGTTTTCTAAAGAAATGGAGGGGTGGGAAAGCAGCAGAGAATGAAGAGAAAATATCTTATTCTAGTGTAACCCTCTGGTAAAAAAGCTTAGAAGATTAACAACTATTTGGGCACTACTGAAGCAGTAGGTTCACAAACAGGGTAATTCAAAACTCAACTTATAAATAGAGGTAAAAGCTAACATAGCAGCTGGAAAAAAGGAAGATCCTTTTGACTCTACAAAAATCATTATTATGACAGAGATACATGTGAGTGCTTAAAAACATAAGGCTTCCATATTCCCAGTTTTATTTATACAGCATGGGGCTAACTATAGCAACCATATTCTTGCTTTTGCAATGGAGAGAGCAAAACAGAGAAGCAGGTCTGTGGGATTTAGAAATATTCCTGAGATGAAGACCTGTGACACAGGATGACAGGCATATCAACATACAGAATCAGAGTTCAAATACACAAGAGCAGCAGCTCATTTTTCCCTCAGCATGTTTGCATCTTCGTGTGATCTCCAGCCCGATCCTCTGTCTACAGTGTGATATACAGATTTGTCTGATCTACAGTGTGACCATATAAAAGACAATTAAAGACCACTAAGAAGAGACTTTGGCAATTAGAAATATCCAGCACAAAACAACAGAAAGAATCTGCTCATTAAGTATATCCACTGATGGCACCACATGAAGAGGCACATGCGTACTACAGCCTGGAAAAGCAGGGTACTAGAGTTCATACACACAGATGGAAGCTGTTGGAGGAAAGCAACTGAAGAACACACAAATACTCTCACTGGTGTCCCAAATTAAACATGATCTAATAAACATGAGGAACAGTTCCAGATTTGTTTCAAGAGCACAGCACTACACTGCACAGGAACCAGCTTCCACCATTCAGATATCTGGATGTAAAGGACAAGGAAGAGATACCATGCCAAGTGTAAGGTCCTACACCTGGGTCACAGCAATCCCAGGCACAGCTACAGGATGGGCAGAGAAGCGATTCAGAGCAGCCCTGAGGAGAAGGACTTGGGGGTGTTGGTCAATGAGAAACTTAACATGAGCCGGCTTCAGTGTGTGCTTGCAGCCCAGAAAGCCAACTGTGTCCTGGGCTGCACAACCAGGAGTGTGACCAGCAGGTCGAGGGAGGTGATCCTGCCCCTCTACTCTGCTCTTGTGAGACCTCACTTGGAGTATTG